>CAVNYN010233499.1:0-22450 GCA_963692815.1 Nyctanthes arbor-tristis
GTGCTCTTCCGATCTCTCGACCTGAGTTGACTCGGATTGAGTCGGGTTGACTCGGTTTGACTCGGTTCACCGGTTGGGCCGGCCATATACCGGCCCAAATCGCAATGCGGCCTAAGTTCCTAAAAAATTCTTAAAAAGCCAATTTTTTAGTGTTTTGAGTGAAATTGTTAAAAGAAAAAACAAACTAATAATAAAGAATGAAAACGTTGTGACCTTAAAACGAAAAAGAATAAAAATTGGTATTCTACCCCAACCCGCGGCTGACCCAATTGCTACAGTAACCCGACCCGATTTGACCCGTTTCGGGCCAGTAGAGTCGGGTTCGTCGGATTACCGGATCGGATGCCCAGTCCTAGTGTCAACTTTATCTAAACAAATAAAACCCAAGCATTTCATAATCATTGAGTCGAAACATATATCTATTAAAAGCGTGACATTTGTGGTAAGGTCATAAAGAGATATTTCATTAATAGCTAAAGATTGACATCTATTTCACTGATGTGTATTATATTTGCTGTGACTTTTAGATTGACAAAGACGCGTAAGGGTATTGAAGAAGGGCAACTTGCATCTCTCTCCTTCTCAAGGGGGCATAAAGGTGCGATTCTGACCATCAAATTTGTTTGGTCCATTATTATTAGTGCCCTTTTCGGTGCCTCTGTTCTTTCATCCCATTGAGCTTAGAATAGAGATATCTAACTTACTCTTATTATTATTATTATTATTATTATTATTATTATTATTATTATTATTATTATTATTATTATTATTATTATGTGGCTTACTCTGTTAGTTCTCAAAAAATAATTATTTAAAGGAACTTACGCATGATTTGCTTTCCCCCAAAAAATGAAAAAAAAAAATAATAATGAAACTTGTTTTGACAAGAGTTAATTGCACCAGAGTTCACTAAATTTCGTTCGATTTGTAACTAGATCACTAAATTTCAATTGTCAAATATTAAAATCACCAAACTCTAGATTACTGGACTTTTATTGAACTACAATAGAATTAATTTGTTATCTTGATACCTACGGAATCAAAAACCGGGAAGAAAAAGAAACTCAATACCTCAAATGCCACATCTTATTGGAGAGAAAATAGAGAGTGATTTGAGGTTACGAAAATATCCAAACAATTTACTTCCATCTTATCCTAACTTTAGAAAAATATTCAGCAAGTTGTTGTGCCAATATGTCGATGCAGAGTAACACACCATCCATCAATAATATATATGTTGCTAAATAACTTAATGCCTACTAATCATGTGTCTAACTTGTTATTAAATCAAAATTTAGCGCTTAAAGTTAAGTGACTTGGTTGCCATTAAATCAAAAGGCGGATTTATAAAAATGCGGATATATAAATAGATTTAAAATTCAAATTTTATATAAACGTCGATACTTAATCGTGCCATGTGGATATAATAATTAAAATGATATGAAAGTGCACATCACATCAAATCTTATATATATTAAAATAGGATAGTTGCCATATGCAAGTTTTTCCGTCAAAACAATTTTCTTACTTTTATATGTTTATTTTATTTTATTTTATTTTTTTGAATCGTTATTTTTTATTAATAATAATATAATAATAATCCATTAGTATTATCCATTAATTGCATTTTGCTATTATTTTATTTTATAATAAAAGATCAAATTATATATGTTTTTTTATTTTATATATAATATGCTATTTGTTATCCATTAGTATTTTCTATATTTATTTCATTAGTTTTTAAGATATTTTCATATATTTAATATTTCTTTAAAATTCTAACAGTTGATAGATAAATTTCAAGTGCTAGGTTATTAGGTCTTCCTTATCATTTCGATTAAGTGTCTACTCGTGAGGTTGATGGTATAATAATAAAACAAAATTAAATCAGTATCAAAACTTTTACTTCAATTCAATATTATAAACCACAAGTAATAAAATCTACGACTATATACTTAGTACATTATTACTTAATTTATTTTTTTGAAAAAATATATATTTATAAAAGTTTAAGTTGAAGAGATACAATAGTAATAATATTCGATGGTAATGATGATTTAAAACAAAAATAAAAAATACTTTTAGAACAAAAATTTAAGTTGAAGGGATATAATAATAATATTTGATAATTTCACAAAAAAAAAAAAATTGATGATGATGATGATTTAGAAAAAACATTTCTTAATTCTTTTTAGAGTGAAAAGTGGTTAAAAATTAATGTTAAAGTAAAATCATATAGAATTTATCCACTATTGTAGTAAAATCATATAGAATTTATCCACTATTGTAGTGCTACTTTCACTGGGCCTTTTGTAGTAAGAGTGCGTATAATTTAAATTTTTAAGAATAAATTAATGAAATAGTAATTTCTTTAGAGAACATACGAAGAAATGTGAAAAATAATTTTTCTAAGAATATGTAATAGAGAATGAATATAGAAAAGAATTCATTTTGATCACCTACATCATAATATACATTAACTAATAGAATATAAGTGTAGAATAATTCTGGTGTTATATAAATTTCGTATGCTCTCTTTTTCATAGTTTCTTAGTTTTCATACTCTATATGAAATTAATTGTGTTACAAAATTCTCCACTCTCATTTTCATTACTTATAGAATATTTTTCTATGAATGACAATTTAATTAATTTTGTGCCAAGTGAAAATATTATAAATTTTTAATTTGATTCTATTTATATATATATATATATGAGTGAGTAATACGCAATAAAATTGTGATTATTTAGTTTTTTTAAATTACAACGCATTTTTTCCTACTAATTATTCTATTCCCTGCAAAGCAAGGGTATAAAACTAGTATGTAGTTAAATGTAGTGTTGTCATGCGTTTAAAATTGAAAATTTAAATTAGTTGATAAATGAAATTGGCTTTTAATTGGTTACCAAACATAATGGTTGATTCAGCACTTCCAATGTTCACTTCAATCCAAATATCACTATACATCAGGCTAACAGTACTTTATTTCTTGCAAGCTGCAAGTTCTACAGCAAGGCAGCCCCTATTTACACCATAAAGTTGACTGCACAGCAGATGGACAAACAGCTTAATTTAGATACTCATCCACTTACCTGAATATAAATCGGATAATCATCTGAATTTGATGAGAAATGGAACAGAGGGCTAATTATAATCTGATCCCAACCACAAGTGTCGAGTTGCAGTCCAATCCAAATGAAACTCAGATGAGTGGGAACGAGAACTGGCTCCGTGAATTTGATAGATGATGGCTATCCCCAGAACCAACAGGAGTATTAAAGTTGCTGGTAACGAGATTTTGTACTTCTGCAAGTCACTTTTGAAGTCAGTAAATTTTGCAAACAAATAGAGACAATTCCCTCCAATTGTACAGGTTCTCAATTATGTACTCACAATAAGTCTCCATAATACCATTATTATTGGAATTATACTGATGAGTTCTAAGCATCTACTTTCATAATTTTGCACATAAATGAGACGGAAACATCATAAAATGCAGCACAATTTGAACAAGCGTTTGTATATGACTCGCAGGAAGAAAGCTTTTTAGTCTGAAAATAAATAAAGAGCTAAAGAAACCCAATAGAAAAATACTGCTGCTAAAGAATGGATTTTACAATGTTTTCAAGGTAGTCTAGGAAAGCCAAAAGAACCTTCTTCGTCTGTTTGCCAGGAAGGTTTCTGTCTGCATGCTCAAGGCTATACCGTAGCATGTCAACTATTGTCAATGCAACGGCTGAATCATTACTCTCTGTTACCACCAGAACGCTTAACTAGTAAGAGCAAAATCATGCCTCAAAACAATTTTATTTTAACGTGAAATTATTATGAAATTTATGGGAGTCACCTGGGATGTCAAAAATTTGTTTTGCAGGAGGAACACCCATCAACTTTCCCAAATGGATACGCACTCTCACGCGATCACAAAGTGATAGCAAATCTCCGTGGGTGACTACAATAACAGGCTTGTCATCTGAACATTGGAAGATAGAACACATCAACATCCGAACCCAGCAAAAGAAGTAAGATACAGAAAAAGAGAAGGGGAGGAAATGAAAAAAGAAAGAAAAGACAAGAAGGAAGAAAAGAAAGAAAGGGATTCACATACACAGAGGGTGAGAGAGGGCGGGAGAGAAGAGTTGTATAATCTACCTTTGAATGACAATAACGGATTGTTGAAAGTTGTAGTTAACATATCAGTGTATGATTTCTTTGACTCTTTGTCATAGTCCATCAACTCTAACACAGAAAGCCCGTTCACAACAAATATGACAAAGTTAATCTTCCTGACCTGAGGGGGCCAACACCTACTTTTTTGTGCTTTACACTTCAGTTGGTCTTTCAAACTTGAAGAGTCAGATTTCCTAGAAGGAAAAAGAAGAAACATAACATTGCAACAATACCAGGTATTGCTAGATTGAAAAACCAAATAACGCAGTATTGGGCAATTTATGTCAACCTCTTAACCAGTTCTCCATGACAAACACCTCTTGTCATCCAACACTTGAGAGTTTTCAGGTTTTCGGAAGAATCGTTGGATAAACTGCGCGTGTCATATAGACAAAAAGAGCCCGAACCTCTTGGGATGACGTACTCATGGAGGAAGTAGGTTCCATCTCCAGTAGATAAGTCATCTGTTCAAGTAAAATTGTGAGCTAAAATGCAGCTGTAGTTGGATATTCCAAGTTCAACAACCAATGATGTCCCTGCAATAATATGTCACACACACAAACACACCATGATCAAAAGATAAAGCTTTTCGTTGGTGATACACACACAGTAAAATGGAGAAAATGAGTGCGTACATGATACTTGTGCTCTATCTGATGCAAATTTGTCATCCTCAAGCACCCTAGAAATTTTGTTTATGAGGCTACTCTTTCCAGATCCCTTTGGACCAATCAATAAGAGGGCTGTTGTCCTTGGCACATCATAGTCATTCAAGTCTAAGCCAGCAACCTTTTCAATCCATGAACCAGGGGTATAACTGTGAGAAATAAACAAATGAGAAAACCAGTGGAAGCTTAATCACAATCCTGCTCACAAAGATATGCATAGAATGCTGTGAGAACCCCTTCTTCAAATCTTCTTTTACGAAATTACAATAGGAATCACTTTATGCACGAGAAGTGGGATGGGGATACGATTGTAATAGTTAAGGCTCTTTAGGAGTAGAGTCGGTTCAGTATTGCTTTTAATTTTTTGCGTTTCAGATAAGGCATTGAAGCCATGTAATCCCAAGTCAAGATAAGATGTCTTTTGGGGATATTTCAATGGCAATATGGTGCAAAAATGAGTCCAGACATGAAAAAGGAAATTATGTAGGACAAAGAGTAAAAATTTTCAAAAACCTTCCAAGACCAACATTAGTATTTTGATTCGACTATAATTTTAATCAATTAGGGACTATTACTTTCGGACCCTCAATTTAGTGTTTCTTAACTCACCATAGTTAGGATTAACCTTTCAAGGGATTTAAGCTTTTTCTAGTTAGCATAGGCCTTCAAGGAATGAAGAGACCATAAGAGGCTTTTTTCTTCCAGGAAAATAACAACATGAAGAAACTGCCTTTCGACTTTCGAGAGTTTCTTGGCTTGGCCTCTTTTAACATTAGCTTTAGTACATTTCCTGACCTCATTGGTGAGTGTATCAAAGAAGGATGAGTTTATTTGTACCTCAACAGCATAGATGACCTTCCTTGAAATTAAGCAGATATTAACCAAGGCTCCTTTCCTGAAACTGATTGGCCTAGGAGTGCCTTCAGAATAGCTTGTTTTAAATCTAAGAAGCCATCACATTTCTATCTTGAAAAACTAAATGAGGCTAAGAACGGCATTATACAAGTAGTTCTCTGCAGCAACACAATCTGTCACTAGAGAAACTATTTGGTTTTTATGCCACAGGAGTTTAGTCCTATTCCAGAACCCCCCAAATCAATGCGAGAGCAATGTTATAGAGATTGAATTTATTCAAGTGTACAAATTCGTTCTTTGAAACAATGGAGATATTGAGAAGAGGTGGCACGTGCCTTAATTTTTATGTCTATATCACATAAAATAAATGAAGCTGGAGTAATATCATAACAAAATTGAAAGTTCGATCTTACAGAAAATCCAATGAGACTCATTACTAGGAGCCAGCTGACACTCATGTGATGCTCACTTACATGTCAAATTGACTATATCTTGCTCAACCCCTCAATGAAAGTTAAGGTAATTTTCCTTTTCCTGTGATTAAGGTAATTTTCCTTTTCCTGTGGTTTGGGTTCGTAAGGCTTTCACAATCGGTTCACTCCACAAATAAAATGTTGCAAAGAGCACACCAATAGTTAACTACTTAAGGCAAGGAAACATAACACCACCGAATTACCATAATGTAAACAAAGGAGACATCATGATTTTATAGAACAAGACACTCGATCATACTTTTGGATTTTACTTTTTGCCTCCTCTAACCTCTCACTCCTATCGCGCAACTCCTCGTAACTCCTAAGAACTTCTGCATACACCTTGTGCCGCTGCGTCTCTGCTGCCAGGAGACTCAAAGAAATCGGACGAGTTGCAGGGGAAAATTCCACGAATTCCCCAGCCGTTTCTCCATTGATCACTGAACCTTTCTCATCCTCACTGATTTCATAGCTGAATCGCATTAAAAAAAAAAAAAAACCTTAGATTTCCATGAAACCCAAGAGTTCCGCACAATCTCCAGGACTATTTAATAATAAAAAATCGAGTACCTGAAAGAACTGGATTTAGCTGTAACATGTGGGAAATCTTGTTCTGGAAGTGATTCTTCTCCTGCAACGAAACCGGATTGCAACATAACATCAGAATTATAATATATATGCATGTATGTGTATTTAAAAGCGAAAACTAATATTATCGAGAGAATATCGGGAAAAGTTAAGAGTACCAGTCGTTGAAATAGAAGAACATATTTCACCGCCACCCATAGCTCCTTAGTAGATTACTACTGAAAACTTTCGACTTCAGAGAGACTCCAATTCTTAGGCGGCAGCTGGAAGAAGAGAGGGTTGAAGACTTTGAAGCAAGGTGGACAATGCTAGATGAACCGCAAGCTTTGACAACTTACCGGACACTTTCGCTAAAAGACAAAATTTTAACGCCGATTTGGTTTTCAAAATGTCTTTAATGCCCTTTGCTTTGTTCTTATGATTTTCAAAGGTTTTTATAGCTTTGATACCATTTTAGGGCTGCCCTCTGAGACACAAAGGCAGAATTGAGAGGAATAACCTCATAACACTAATCATTATGAGCCAAAAATTGTCTATAGGCATGGTAATGATATTTTCTGTCATTATATACTCTAATCATATCATTTACTTCTTCAGTAAGTTAAATAACTCTATGGCTTACTATTACTTTAGCAACACAATTATGTAATTGCGTTCTTCAAAGTCTCTTAATGAATTGGATAGTTTCTTCAATCTTTTGATCTAGTTGTTGAAGATCAATTCAATAATATAGATTAAATAGAGTATAGTCACAATGAGTCTGCTCTAACAGTCTTCTTGGATTAAGTTGGTTAATTAGAACCTATTGTCTAGCTAGATTATCACCAAGTAACTCATTTAGCAAGTTTTGCGGACTATATGGATTATTATTAAGCAAGTTTTCTGTTATAGTTGCTCAATCAAATTACTTTAGTTAATTGCCCATTAGATCTGAGATATAACTTTATAGTTTGATAGTTACTACTATCAGTTATTGGATGTAAACAGGAATTTACTTTGTTTAAATGTATAACATCTAGCATGATTGATAAGTATCAAAGTAGTTAAATGTTTTTCTTTAACAATTTTATGAGGTAGAAATCTAAGGTGCTAAGCCACATAGAAGCATAAACAACTGGAATTTAGGAACTTATAACTTTATACCTTCTTCTTGTTGTGTGTGATGTCTCCCTTGTTAGGTCTACTGTCCTTCCTGTTGATACTTTCTTAGATTGTTTTCCCGGCTTGTGCCTCACAACTACGTTCTAATGTCCACTGGAAATCATTTCCTCCACACGACCTCCTGTCAACTTGGAACACAGCCAAGGTGATGGACAGATTGTTGATCCGTACACATGGATAGGATAGTAATCTCTTAAAAGCAAAGTTTTCAGGAAATAGACTTTTATTTATGAAGAAAAAATAAGGATTATAACTTCCTTATCCGTTAATTTACATCATAGTTAGGTTGTAGCCCTTGATTTCTACAGAAAAGTTTCAAGCTTTTATTGTTTTGGAAAGCATAAGGAATTTCTTAGGGAAATCTAGAGATGGGAGGATTTCGGAATGCCTTCCTAAACTGAGCAGTGCTCCCTTTATAGATAGAAATGGCATCTACTTTACATAATAGAGAGGTTCTTACATTATATTATTTCAATAACTTTTATAATTGAGGGGTCTTTGCTTCATTATTTTGTCCAGCAATGTCAGAGTGTCGGCACCACATTTTCTTGCCACTTGTAGTGCCATAATGTCATTACATACGTCATTCAAAGTTTGAAGTATCTCCAACTTGTTTTGATGGAGACTCTTCAATTTTTTCTTTGCCTTTATTATAGTGTCTGTATGCATGATCTGTGCCAAGCACATTTTTTATAGAACTACACATTTGTCGTTTCTCTAAATCTAGTCCGTTCCATTCATCAAGATAGAATGACATTTCAAAGATTGCAACCTTTTTTGCATCTTTTTTGTCCAAATGGTTCTTCGTTGAAGATGTCATTAAGATAAACTTTGATGAGTGGTTTATCTTGATTTTGGAGTTTACATTAATCCCTCTAACTTTGTGCAAGAAGGATCTGAATGACTTTGATCTCCATGCCTATAAAACTTCTCTTGTTATTTGGATTGGTTCTTTGATAACTGATGTTGTTAAGACTTTGTCTCGAGAGGCTACCCCTATTTCAATAAAGTGATAACCTTTGTAGTTACCATCTTCATTCCAGAAAGAGATAGTGCTGGTTATTGACAAGAAGATTGTCTTATCATTGGTCAGTGCAGGTTATTGACAAGAAGATTGTCTTATCATTGGTCTTGACAACTTTGGTTTTCCATTTAAGCACAGATTTTATGAATGAAGGATTTAATGGCGAAATTTCTTTGGCATCTTGATTAAGATATATGAACATTACTAAACTATAATTAAATGATTCAACAACAAGCTTTGGTGTTGCTCCTTGGAAAAATAAAAATTTTCCATATTCTTCATAAGTACCAACAAAAGGGTACTTAATTGTAGCGTCTCCAATGGTTCTTGCTTCTGCTTCGAGACTAGCAAAGTTGAAGAATGATGCTTTGATCATTGAACTTTCTTTTTCAGTGATTTCTTTCTTTTCAGGCTTGAGATTAACCAGCTTGTTGGGTGGAGGTGTAGAGGCTTTAAGAACATCTTCAACTTTAAGAACATCTTCATAGCTCCTTCTTAAGCTGTTGTACTTCGATCATTCCTTGGATTTTCGGTGATTGGATAACATGTGTTCCAGTTGTTCCTTTGGGTCTGAATCCAGTTGGAAAGACTAGGAACAGTAATGGATCAGTAATGTGCTAAACTGGCTTTGGGCTTGTTTGGTGGCCTTTTCTGTTCAATACTAGTTGTATTTTTTGGGCTTCTTCAAATGTTTTAAAGGATTTGTGCTTGAATAGAAGTCCTTTAAATTTGGGCTATACTGTTTTCCACTCTTTGTAGTATCCGCGACCTAGGTCGTCAAAGATTACATAAACCTTTTTATAATCTGTAGATATATCAAAAGATACTAATGGGTTAGATGTTTGGATAGATGATAAGTCCAATATATCCATTTGACCAGACTTGACTTTAGGTTGCTGTGGCCTAAACTCTTATTCTTAAGTCTTTTTAGGCTCAATTTGAAGGATAATACCTTTCTTATTATCAAGCTTTTGTGGATTTTCCACAGCTTGCATCCCTTTCCTATTTGTCGGGTTTGAGATATTTTGTTGCTCATCATTTTCATCTGTTGATGTTCCTGCAGAACTTTTAGTTGATGAGGACTTTGATTCTTTCCCCCTTAAAAACAAGAGTACTTTTTGTTGCTTGTAAAAGTTAAGCTTTATAGTCAAGAATGATAATTCCATCGTTTTTTTCGTGAATTTGAAATTCCAAGTCTTAGATTTTGCTATTTAGTTCTTCCATTGGCAGAAGTTTTACCTACAAGTAATGACATATAATTCCCTTGTTAAAGAATCTGCAAAGTAGTTGTGATCTCCTTTAATGATTTTAATATCAAATGTGTAATGACTAAACCACATTTGTCATCTAACGAGATGTCCTTGTTTATAATCTGTAAAAATGTTAGTTTTCATAAAAGATTTGCAAGTAGAACTATCAGTTCTAATAAGAAATTTATTGCTAATCACATAAATATAGAATTTCTTAATAGTATTCCTAACTACTAAGATTTCTTTTTCATTTATGTGGTAATTTTTTTGTTTTCCTTGAAAGGTTCTTCTTTTTTTTTTTTTTTTGAAAGAGCTCTTTGAAAGATTCCTGAAGCATAAGAACATAAATGTTCTTCTTTCTTATATGCCGGTTTGGCTTTAAGGACTGCTCCTCAAAATTCTTCTGAAGCATCTATTTCAATTATTATCTTATCACTTAGTGTTGAATGATAAAGAGATGGTAGAATTGTTAAACTCTTCTTTAATTTCTGGACATATACTGTGTTAGTAGGCGTCCACTTCTAAAACACATTTTTCTTCAATTTCTTTTGAAGAGGTGCTCTTTTTTCTGCTAACCTGCTAATAAAATATTGAGTATAAGTTAGACATCCAAGAAATCTTTATAATTGTTTGGCATCTTGAATTTCATCAGAAAATTCAATGATGTGTTTAAGTATATGAGGTTGAAGTTTCTTATATCCATAAGCAACATTTAACCCTAGATACTTAATCTTTATTTTGAATAGTTCTGCTTTCTTTTTAGAAAGAACTATTCCAGCTTGTTTTGCATTTTGTAATACCTGCAACACATGTTTTTATAATCATTTTCATTGTTTGAAAATACTAGAATTTCATCTATATAAACACAACAATATTCTCATAATTCTATGAAAATGTTATTCATATGCTTTTGAAAGATTCCAAGGGCTTGTTTTAAGCCAAATGGAACGACTTTCTATTGATAGTGTTCTTGGGGACAGCTAAAGGTGGTAATTGGCCTATATACTTCCTCAAGTATTACTTGTCAGAATCCAGATTTACAATCAAAAAAGGAAAATACATGTTTTCCTCTTATGAGTGCTAAAAGGCTTCCCATATTTGAGATAGTATAGGCGTCATCTTTAGTAGCAGCATTGACTGCTCTGTAGTCAACAACTATTCTAAGCTTTCATCTTCTCTTTTCTGCTTCTTTTCTTGCCATGAAAGCTGGTGAAGAAAAGTTTGATTTGGAAGATACAATTACTCCTATTTTCAGTAATTCTTTAATTTGTTCTACAAATTCCTGCATATCCTGAGGAGAATAGATCATTGCCGAAGATCTTAGCTTTCCTTTGAAGTCTTTTTTCAGTTCAATTTTTGTTGTCAAACCCATCAATTAAAAGCATGGGTTAAAGTTATGTTACTAAATCAATATGCCGGAAGCGTTATAAATTTCTTGTTACAACTCTTGTCAAAATCGAGGGGCACGACTTGTCAATCAATTCTCTTTTATTCATTAGATGATGTAGTGTTGTTTGTCATCTTTAATTAGTTTAAAGTTATAGTATGTGTATAAAAGAACATGACACACGATAAATAAAAGTTACTTTATATATATTATCACTGAACACAAGCTTGGGAGACCCTTACATGTGAAAATAGGACTCCCAATCTCGTATAAAAAACTTCCTTATAAGTCAAGTTTTATTTAGTTATATTGATTTCCATACATATACATATATTTACCTTACTCCCATAACTAACTAATACTTAATTAAACAAGAAATATAGGTCTATCCCTCATAATCTTGTCATGGTACAAAAGATTGAGGGAAAAGGCACAAAATATATCAAACTCATATGAGGTTCCCAAATACATTACAAACATGGGTTCATCCTTATAATAAGCCCAAATGTCTATCTCTATCACATGCATAACTTGGCTCGCGTCGTGCGACAACCTCTATTCTTCGGCCTTTCTCTCAACGATCCTTCGGTGGATCATCTAGAAAAGAGTAATCACATACAAAGTGAGTATAAAATACCCTGTGAGTAATACATTATTTCACTTTACCAAAGGATTATAGAAATCATTTCATGTTACAATCTTAAGAACATTAAGATGCACAAACCTTTTTGAATACATTATAGGGCCCCAAATACTAGAAGTTCCTACTACCCATGGCGTCTCGTTGCCTTTCAAATACCAATATTGTAATGGCAACACAATAGATTCATAACAATTTCCAGTTAGCTTTTACCGAGTTTCCAAACTTTCATTATTCCATAACAATTAACACGGATCAAATCAAAGCAAATAATACAAAATGGGTAGAGGGACTCTAGCACTTCTTACGCAAGAAATCATTTTAACAATATCCAAAACACATACCTTTTCTTGAAACTTATGCATGCAAATAAGCCAAAGAAATGAATTACTCACCTTGTTTTCTTATATCTTTGAAGTTGAGACTTGTTAATGAGTGGCAAAACACCTTCAATTCCTTAGTATATCTAAGCAAAATAGCATTTAGAATGTGGGTTCTATATGTATATAAACTATGCCTTGTTTGAAGAGATAAAAGAGAGCTTTTGAAGGTCTTTTGTGAGTTTTCAAAACCATGCACCATTTATGGACGAATTTTCCTTCTTGTTTTCTAAAGGTTTTTGAGTTTTACCAATACAAAGACTCCTACTTGTCCTATAGCAATGAGTTAACTTGAAAGTATAAGAATTCTTCTTAGTAAATCAAGATGCCAAGTGTGGGTTGTGGATTCCATTTATGTGGGAAGAGCTTATTGGATACAAGTGTCTTAGATTTTTCCCTTTAATTCTTAGTAAACCCCTTTACCTATTGAACTCTATAATTAAGTCCTTGTATTTCTGACTATACTAGTGAGACATCATATCTTTACCTTAAGCATCTTTTCGGTCTCAAAATTTACTACCAGATTAAGCTTAATCGTTCTTTTAGCAAATTTTCTGTAACCGATGGGGTAATTGACATACATTTGAGTAATCATCAAACAAACAAAATGTCTTCAAATTCTTATAAAATGTCTCCACTAGTCATCCAATTATAAGATTTATTCATCGATTATTTATAGTTGAAAACCAATTATTATTCTTAAGATGTCACTATTAACATAGAGAAGTACCTGGAGTGTTACAAACATTTTCTCCTGAATTTGTTACCTGAGTACCTCTAGCTGGTCTAAGGGTATAGTTTCTAACAACTCTTTTTCCTTCCATCTCATTTGAGTAAGATGGTTTTTTATGTGATTCAGTTTTTATTTTTGACTCATTTATGACAACTCCCGTGGATTGTCCTACTGTGAGTCTTTATGGGATTGTTACTTCAATCTCCTCATATTTTGATTCTTCTGAAGTTATTTCTTCATATTCTTCTTCTTCAAGTTTATCCTGTTCAAAAGTGAGAATTTATTCTTCTTGGGTTTCAAGAAGAGTTAGTTGCTTACAATAAGATGTAATTCGTTCTAATTCTTCATTATCAAAAGATAAAAGAATATTTAATATATTGAGGTCATTATCATTTTGATAATCTTCTTCAATTTTTCTTTTGAGAAATTTCATTTAGGATATCTACATATACCTGTAAGCATTCCCAAGTTTGAAGTTTCTATATCAAACTGTCCATAATGTCTTATTCCTGGTGGAAGGTGATATCAGTGGTAGCTTGAGGTTGTGAAACTTGTGATTTTCCTGTTATTTCTTGCTTGATAGTGGCAGTAATGACTGCTACTACCTTTTCTATGGCCGTATTGAGGTTTGGTGTGTAATAGGCCTTATTTCATATCTAGCGGAATTGAGATCTGTTCTGAGTTGAGTGACTTGTTCTTTTAGTCCTCTAATTTCTTCATAAATATCACTAATTTTTGTGATATTTTCAGTCATAAATCAAATATTGATTTATTGTAGGTGTTTATTCATTTTATCAATTTTTTGATGGAGTTCTCCTAAACTTATAACAAGTTGAGACTCATTTTCTTTCTTTTTATCCTCACTCTTTAAAGGAGTTGTGCTTGATTCTCTTTTTAGGAGTAATCTGCTTTGAGTTTTGATCAGAGGTTTTGGCCCTAAATCTAAACTTCTGTTAGGTAGAGTAAGGATATCAAACTCTGCCTTTTGTACTTCAAGATAATCCATGAACTTTGGTTCGTATATTATCCTTCTTTCTGTTTGTGTTACAGTACTCTCATAGCTATTATGACTAGCATAACTAACAAGGTAGCTAGTAGAGAAAGATACATTGTTAAGTTTAATAAGATCTCTTCTGCAATAATCATGAATAAATGATAATGTGTCATCAAAATCTGTGTCATGAACTGATACAAAAATTTTTAGGTGTATGGTAAACTGAACTTTTTCACAAGCCAAATTTCCTTGAATCATACCCAAACATCCTTTTCAGCAGGATTTTGAATACGATAGTCTACTATAGACATTTTAATTGGTTGATTTAAATGAGCTGATAGTGTACGTTTAATCTGAACTTTAACAGCTTCAATTGTTATCCAATATAGATTTTTTTATCAAAAATATCTATCATTTGTTTTATTTGTCTAATGTCTTCTTTGTCAAGCAAACAGATACTTGTTCTGCTATATGCATGCTAGACATATAAAACAAATTCTTTATTAGATATGTCATTATAAACATTTCTTTATCTTTTAAAAACTTTTGAGAGAAAATCTCTTTTGAAAGCTTCTCCAGGTCTTAATGAAAAATCTTTTTCAAGAATTTTTGGAGTTTCTTTTCAGAAACTACGTGTCCTAAAAAGTTTCCTTGCGACTCTGTGGTCTGTATTTCAAGAAATTCTTCTAGTGTCTGAATTTCTCTATTTTTCATAATGTATAATAAAATCATGTATGAATTTTTCTCTGTGTCGTTCCAAGTTTAGGTATCGTCGATCAATGTCGTCAATTACTCTTAGAGCAATTCCTTAAAAAATTCCTTGTTGATACCTTTCTTGGTACCAAGCAATTCTTTCATTTTGCCATTTTATATGATCAATAATGACAATACAGTATACACAAGTGTATACAAATGGTAAATTTTCCACTTGTTTTAATGTTTCTTCAAGGCTGTTTGTCATAATTGGAGAAAAATTTTATTTATTTGTTTAAAGGGTAATTTTGACCTTTTCGGTTGGGTGGTCAAAGTGGTTGTTTAAGTTCTGCGGGTAAAGTAACATTTTCCTTCTTGTGAAGCATGGTCAAAGTGGTTGTTAAGTTCTGCTGGTAAAGTCGCATTTTCCTTCTTGTGAAGCATGGTGAAACATGCTTGCTTAAGAATTAAGCTTGTCGGTTAATTTCTGCTAATTTGTTCGCTTTTCCCTTTGCTTGCTATAATAAGTACATAATGATATGTTTGAATGAAGATTGCGATGTCAATAAAATCATTGTTGCATAATAATATTCTTTTTATATACAACATTATCTTACCCCAGCATGGCCATCCCGTTGAGATTTCATCTCTTGTAGCATGGTTTGCCCGAATTTTTGAAAAGTTGGGGTCCATGCGTGACAAAAGGGAAAGAGAGAAGAAAAATTTGCCCTTACCACAAAAATTTGCCACCTTTTGCAAAGGTTCAGCGCCTTTGGTAAAATTTATCCAAAATGAATCATCATCATCATCCAATGTTAGCTGTTATCGTCGACGCTCAAGTGTTGCAATGAACTTCGGAGTATGACCTCCCAAATCATGAAATATTTTGGACCATTTGTTATGGTGAAAATGCTATTATCACAAATACACAGGCTTGATGTAACGTTCACTGATAAATAAGTAACGCCGTAGATTAGTTAACAAGATCCTCCAGAACATATTATTTGCACAACTCGTTACACACATAGCATAAGTAGCAAGCACATTGTACCATTTCCCAGAATTCACGACTACATATCACATATAATTCACTCTTCGTTGCAACGTCAAATACAATCCTAACCCAGAAGGGGGGAAAATTGAAAAATGGACACACAAAGGGTCCATACATAAACCCGTTTATCAGTCATCACAATATCCAGACACAACCTTTCTATAATACAGCTGCAATTGTCTTCGAAAGAAGAAGATCCCGCACATGACTCATCATCTTATTAGATGAGTACGCAATGCTTTAAAACCTAGAGGAATCGTATTAAAAAACCGAGACTAGAAATAGTACGGTTATGATCAAAGACAGACAAAGATGAGGATCAATTTGGTGTTATAATACATTTCCCACCGAAAAAGAGTGTGACAACGCAAATACTTCCCTTATAGACGGGAGGACATTTGACGATTGCTCAACATTGACTTTAAACCAAAACAAAAAAGGGCGTTAGCTTATTTCCTGATCGAGAGGAAATCGAAGCTTCGAAGAGGGTCATCTCGAGTTCCTTTAGTGGCTGCAGCACGAGAGAAAGATGATGATTTGGGTTCAATCAAAGGCTGAATCCTTTGTGTGGTAGACAAATGACCTGTGCTTGATACCAATCTGCTTGATCGGCCATCAATGACTTCAGTAGAGGAGCTTGGCCTGCTGAGTGAAATAGCAACTCTCTTTGACGAGCTGCCATTTCGAGAAGTTCGGCCTTTTTCTGCATCAGCTTGCTACAAAACAAGAAATTATAACAAACCTGTCAGTACAACTTATTCAAGATGATGCCTGCGATATCTTGCATAAGAAAGCATCAGAGAGAACCCCCAAACCAAACCAAACTAAACCCAATCCATTTCAACTCCCCAAAAACAAGCGCCACAGAGACCCCAAAATTTATGCATCAAAGAGAACCGGAAACATATTTCTTGAATGCAGATATAGAAGCAGAAGCAGAAGCAGAAGCAGAAGCAGTTTTTTGTCCACGCTCAACAAATCCCCCATGTCTTGCAAAATCTCACTCTGAGAGCCATCCATATACATCAAAAGAAAAGCAGCTAATTTCTTGCAGGAAGGGAATTACCACATCCTTGGATGAAGGGACATCTGATGTCCTGTATTTAGAATGTTCACCATGTAAACCTGTACTGGAAATATTTCTTCTGGAAAAAGCTTCAACAGTGCCTGAGAATCTATCTCGATTGTCTTGTCCTACTGGATGAAGTAACCAAATCAAAACAATATTAGCAAGATAAAATCTACCAGCTGCAAAGATACTTTTATATTTATTGAGATGTTCATGTGTCAATTTAAAAACCATCACCCACAATCAGCATGTTTTGAAGCTGATGCAGATAACAGAGTACATGGCCAAAGAAAAGGAAGAAATCCATAAAAAACTTCATTTCGAGATACTGCTAATTTGAGTCAAACATGCGTACCCAATATCCTTCCAGGTCTTTCGCCCGAGGTTTCAGCCCCTGCATTACCACTGGAATTCTGGAAGCAAAAGCATGAATTAGTATATAATCCTATCAAGGTAAAAAAGCAAACTGATACCTGTACAAATGCTTACTCGTGTTCTAGAACTGGCACCAATCTGAGGATACTTCAAGATTGTCCAATCAAATACATAGTCAAATTGGTAACCTGCACCATAAAGTCAAAGTGCAAATATTGAAACATGTGCAGCTGAAGAGATACTGGACAAGGTACGCAAGAAACGCAGCACAAATAAATATCTGAATAGAATAAAATCTTAGAGCGTCACCCAATAACAAGTGGGAAATATGACAGAATAACACAGCTTAAAGTCATTACCTTCACGAATAAATAAGTCCCGGAAAAGCCTCTTCAAATAAGAATAATCTGGTTTGTCCTCAAATCTCAATGATCGGCAATAGTGAAAATAAGATGTGAACTCCAGTGGATATGATTTACATAGCACCTGCATATAATTTCGTAAAACGTGAACTTTGTGCAACAGTTAAGAATCATCTTTGTAAAGATGACGGAACTTGGGACCAGATACAGGAACAGAAGAAAATGATGTTTTTAAAGCAACTAGAGAATAGTAAAAATGTGCAAAAGTAAATTCTTCATCATTGATCACAAACTTCTGAAGCAAGTGAACTCAGATCATATATTATATAGGATAACCAATATCAGCCAGGAGACTAAGTCAGATGCGAAAACAGCCGATGTAAAATATTTAGTCAGACAAATTGTTCAAATGAAGAAGGGAACCTATTTCACTAAGTTGCTTCTTCTTGCTGATTTCAAAGTCATCTTACCTACCATCAAAATAACTTATTTCTAATATCAGTGACTTAATATACTTTAAACCTTAGTTATAAAACATAATTATAGTAAACTTACAACTAAATATAAGTCCTGGTTAACATATTCAACCTCAGCCTTACATGGTCAACTGTTAGTTAAATCCCTCACTCTGTAGCACCATTGATCATGCTTAGATACACATATTTCAAGCAGGGAACCACCTTGTATATAAGATGCTGAGTGATGGCATAAAAGACATACCTCTATAGGGGTTAACATCTTCTTTTCACTAATCTTATCATATTTCTGCTTTTTAGTACCAGCTTTGAGTCCCTGCCATGGAAGGCTGAAGGGGAAAAAAAAAGCTAAGGAGAAAGAAAGTAAAGAAGATGCAAGATCTATTAGGAAATGCAAAATATGAAAACAATATTAAAAGTACACATCCATAGGTCAACAAAGCCTAACACATATAAAACAAAATGGATTTCCTCGTACTCAACTAACCTTCCTCTCAGGAAATACATAAGCACATAACCAAGAGATTCCAAATCATCTCTTCGGCTTTGCTCTGCCAGAAAATTGAGTTTACTGGATCAAATTTTGACACACAGCTTTCCTTATCAGAAACAACTATGATAAATGTTTCATAACTTACCAACTCCAAGATGTGTATTGACACTGGCATAACGAGCGGTACCTGTGAGATTCTTGTTTTCCCTGGATCAGATTGTTGAGAAATTTGCACAATTGAGTGAATAAAAGGCAAAAACTGATCAATTGCATAAGCATCACACGTAAGAGGCAACAACTAGAAAAACTCAAGATGTGTTTGATATTCTCAGAAATTCTTACTAATACAACTGGGACAAAACAGGACAGTACCTGTAAGGAATGTGCTTATGAGTCTGGAGATCCCTATATTTTTTGGCAAGACCAAAATCAATTATGTAAACCTGCAATAGATACTCTAAATGTCACCAAAATTCCATTACAAAATAAGGAGAACTCAGCATGTCAGCAAAATGTTTCACAACCTCCAGGCTTCTATTCAATCCAGCAAGAGAAGGAAAAGGGAAAGCGGAAGTGGGGCATGTGATTTATCCCATACTTTTTGTTTTACCAAAATAAGATTGCAAATACAGTACAACTTAAGTCCCAGTAAAATAAGCATGCAAAGGGAGGAGGGACCCAAAAAAATGAGCAATCATGCACAAGGCAGAAAAATATATAATTATTCGAAATAAGTGCAACAAAGTATAAAGATCTCATTCATATATATATATATATATATATATATGAAATGAAGTTACTTGATAAAACCATATAGAAATGCTCATCCAACACAGAAAGATGGGAATGACATACCTGGTTTGCTTTGCGCCCGAGGCCCATTAGAAAGTTGTCAGGCTTTATGTCACGGTGAAGAAAACCTCGCGAATGCATGTATTCAACTCTGTTAATCTGAAAGGCAAACCAAATTAGCAGCAAGAACCACAATCTTAAAAAAAGAACCGGGGGGGGGGGATTTAAAAACTCTAGATGCTTACCAATTGATCGGCGAGCATCAAAACTGTTTTCAGAGAGAACTTCCT
Source organism: Nyctanthes arbor-tristis (assembly GCA_963692815.1). Taxonomy (NCBI): domain Eukaryota; kingdom Viridiplantae; phylum Streptophyta; class Magnoliopsida; order Lamiales; family Oleaceae; genus Nyctanthes; species Nyctanthes arbor-tristis. Next base: position 19,928 of record CAVNYN010233499.1, read on the forward strand.
GTTACAATAGTTGAAGAGATCTTCCAGACTTGGTCCCAGAAGGTCTATAACCATGACATTATACTCCCCTTCAACACCAAACCATTTCAGGCTAGGAACGCCCGCTATAAGACAAAATAAATCAAAAAGCAATTAGCTTTACGCATCAAATTCACCTTGTTTTGCACATTTGCACTAATACTTCAAAGGGATGTTAGCTTTACAATTTTATTTATATACACGCGCAGTTGGTACACAGCGACAACTAAAAAGGGGAAAAAAACGAAAGACGAGAAGGTAAACCTTTCAATCACCAGGAATTCACATAAAGTTAGAAGAGATTTATAATTTTCAGGAACCGAACAAAAAAAATAAAAAATATATCAGAGAGACAAAAATGGGAGATAAAAGATTCCAGAAGAATAGCTCCATTCTCCACGTATTATTAAACCACATTAGCATTTATGTGAAGTCTTAACTTGAACATAAGATGAAGAACTTATTGGTTAATGAGAATGGATTATCTTCACTAACTTGTGTCATGTCTATCACTCTGTCTCTCTGTGTGTAAAGAGAGAGAGAGAGAGAGAGAGAGAGAGAGTCTCTCTGTGTGTAGATAGATAGAGAGAGAGAGAGAGAGAGAGTTACTTCCTCCTTGAAGAAGCATATAGATTTTGGACTCGTAGTGAAGTTGAGGGTCTTTGTCTTGACAGATTCCTGTTCATTACACAAGTCAAAATATAAGATTTGATGCAAGAATAATAAAACCTGCTGCAGAACAATATCATTCATGTGTTTTTTAGTACTTCCATTCTCCCCATTGATCAGATTTTCTATCTTGCCACGAAATCCAATATCAAGGATAGCAATAAAATAGGAGTAAATAATTATATATCCAAATAAATAGGAGTAAATAATTATATATCCAAATATCTGAAATTATTAAAGAAATGCTGCTATCATATCAACAGCATAATTAAAGAAACGCTGGTAACATATTTCCAATACATATCAACAGCATAACTGGATCTAAAAGATTGCAGTGCTCAGAACCTTATATACATCAGAAGAAAAATTAAGAAAGCGAAGATGATCAACCATACCAGCTTGATAGCAACTTCTTCTCCATTCTGTATGTTTACACCTGCATCAGCAAAACAATCAATTATAATTTTCAAAACAACAATAATCACCTGAACTGCACTGAACCTGCAAATAACTTGACTGATAGAAAAAAGAAACTGAATTTAACTGAAAAAAAATTGTTAAAAAAGAAAAAAGTACCTAAATAGAGTTCACCAAATGAGCCACTCCCAATTTTCCTTCCAAGCTTAAATTTTCCACCCACAACATGATCCATTGCAATTGACTCAATTCGATAACCCCCAAACGCCAACAATACGCCCAAGGCAACACCCAGAAACTAAATTTTCCAACTTCAACAGCTACTAGGCATAAAAAGACCCAGAATACTGCCGACAACAGACGAGATAGCCAGCCACTATAAAGCCTCCAAATTGCAAAACCACCACACGCACAGCCGATCCTGTAATAAATGAATAAAAGGAAAACGCCTAGAATCTGTCTACTCTCCAACTACATCGTCGGAGTAACAGAAACCCTAAATCGGAACCCTAGTGCATACATCACCGATTCACATTGACAAAATTTAAACAGGAGCAATCGGCAGCTGAAATATGAACTGAAATTCGAAAAGAGACTGTGCTTTGCTTAAATTTTCCTTGAAATAGATGAATTGAAGTTTGACGAGGGCGATGAAACTGAAGAAGAAAAAGGAGGATTGAGGAAGCAAATGAGCGAAAATTGAGGATTGTTTAATTAATTATTAAGGAGAGAGAAATGAATCGATTTCGTACGTGTGTACCTGTGCGTGTGTGTAAAAGAGAGGGAAGAATGATTGTAAAAGCGACGAGCGGTAGGGATTGATATATATATATATATATATATTTTAATTTTCTTGTCATTATTTGTATTTGTAGAAATTAATTAGTTCAAGTGGCAAACAGCGAGATCATGTCTTGAGTTTATATATCCCTCTATGAAGTTCCTCATGCCCCAATTTTGTATCAAAAAGATTTCTAAACATCAACCTCACTCTTCTACAATTTTCTAAAAATGAAAAAGTGTCGATATGAAGTTTTGAATTTAGGCGCTCTTAAATACATCATTACGTGATGAAACTCAACTGTAAGTTTCAAGCATAAGCGTTTACCTAAGTGAGACCTACACGACGCTCTTCCGATCTCAATTATTTTGTACCAACGATAAATATATATAGTAACAGAAGAGGTGCGTCACACATTTTCATCACGCTGTAAAACTATTCACGGGTTACAACACCCTAATGTATTAGAAACGTTTTGGGATACGAGCAATTCTAACGAGACATGGAAATGTGACATTCTCGCATGACACACATTTATTGAGTAATGATCACATGACTACTTTTTTATTATTCAACAAAAGTGTGCCATACACAATATCACTTATTCATATCTCATTTTCTTGTCCGGAGAGATCGGA
>CAVNYN010233504.1:0-24480 GCA_963692815.1 Nyctanthes arbor-tristis
AGATTTCCATCAGGCAAGTCTTGGCCTAGAGTCAGGACAAGAATACCCATGATTACATGAAGCCACCCAGGAATGAAGAAGGCGATCCTCCAGGCTGTAAATGGGGTTGACCCCGCCTTGCGGATGATCTCGTAAAGCAACGGCATAATCAGTTGAGTAGCACCACCTCCCATATTTCCCCAGCCGGCCGCTGTGCCATTTGCAAGTCCAATAATTTTACTGTTAAACATTGTACTCATCCAGTACTGGCAGGACACGAAGGTAGCCAGAGAAAATCCAATCATGAATCTAACAGCCACATATCCACCGGCAGAGGACACAAATGACATGCAGAATACGGTTGGAGCAGATAACATGATCAGAAAGGCACAACCATATCGCGGCCCCAACAGATCACAAATTGCACCCATCATGAGCCTGGAAAATATGCTTCCTGAAACAGAAGCAACTCCAGCATTCCCGATGTCCCCCTTTTTAAGGTTGAGATTGTCACGTATTATGGGAACAAGCGGTGCAGCGGCAAATGTGGAAACGAAACAAGTGAAGAAGGAAATCCAGGAGAGGTGGAATGTTCTCATGTGAGGATTGGCAAAGGAAAAGAGCTTAAATTTCTTCGCCTTGTGTTCTGAATCCACAGGCAAATCAAATTTTGCAGTGGTATCAGTCGGGACAATAGGTGAAGCCACAGAAAAAGCCAGAACCGGCTCCCTGCCTGTGACTCCATGCATGGAACTGCCTGGAGACCCCTCAATATCACCCATTCTTGATATACAGTTAAATCTGGAAAGTTTCAATTGTAATAACTATAGAAGAATATGTTTTCCTTGGAGATCGGAAGAGCGTCATTATGTGAGGTTTATATAGTGTTTCAGCGTTGACAATTTTCAGGGCTCCAAGAAACCAAAGGATTAATTAAGTGTTCCCCAATGGTTACAAATTACAACTCAGATTAATTAATTTGATTAATCAAAGGAATCCATTTTGCCACAAACATCTTTAGCCTTATTGAATATCCCAAAGGTTCATTGAGTACATATTCAACATAGGGTCCCAGAATCTTGCCAAGATATAATGTTCAACAGCATCACAAGTACAGATATACATTATTGGCTCAAATACTAAATTTATCTATTTCGAAGAGCTCTCTTAACAATTTGCTGGAGATTACGTCCAAATAATAGTGTCATTTCCAATTGTTCACTTATTTAATGATCATTTTTTTCCTTATTTTACACAACATGCACTGTCTGAAGCTTACAAGTCAGTAAGTTTATGAGTTTAATAATTAAAGTCAACACTTCTTCCTTTTTGGAAATAATAATAGATCCAAAATAATATTATCTTGACATGTATTTGCAAATATCCCCAGAAGGGTAACATGTAATAACAGCAAATTCTGGCTAGGATGAAAGATATATAGATATATATATATATATATATCAATATATCTTATGGTGCCTAGTAATTTTTAGCAGTTCCAGGAGCCTTTTTGGGGTAGATAAACGTTTGCGACTACAGAGAATTAGCTGGTTCATGTTCAAGATCAATAGATTATTAATAAAAAGTAGGTCTACCAGTGAAATCTTGCATCCTTGTTTCAAAAATTTTCTAACACTTTTCACTTTGCAGCCCTTTTCCCTGTAGCATTCTGCAAGTGTATAGTACATTTTATTAAAATTCAAAACTTACAAGTACCAATGTTGTCAACTCTAATATGTTTAGTTGATAATTAATGTTCCTATTTTTATAACTATACACGTATTAGTTCTAATCTTTGTTATTGGTTAATCAGAGCATGAAGTTTTTACCCCCCCCCCCCTTTTTCTATTAATTAATTTGACATCAACAAGAACATCATTGGCACAATAAGGTAAATCATATATTTATCATGTACCACAGATATATGTTCATCCTTTTCTTTGTCCTAAAGAGCACTTATCAGGAGAACCTATAAAAGTGCTCAATTTGCAGCTTCAAGCACAGAAGTCTACGGAATTTGCTGCTCTTTAAAGAATATCTTAAGCCGTTTTAATACAATCGTCAACCCTCTAATTATTCCAGGCAATCCAACCATGCTATTTTTTTTTTTTTTTGGTTGGTTGGGAGACTTTTCTTAATTATTTTTAATAAATAAAACTCTAGGATCCTTCGAAAGGTTATATTGATGGGATTTTATCTGCATTGTTTGAAAGTCAAAGGATGAGATAAACTTCGAGCCAACTCAATGTGTGTGTATGTCGACAGCAGATGCATCAAGACTATGCCAAATAATGTGATGAGACAAGTAAGAAACAAGAATGCGGACAATAGAAAAACAAAACAAGAACACATAGATTCATGTGGAAAAAGGGAAACCCTGGCTAAAACGAAGAAAATCTACTATATGAAAGACTGGACACATCGATCAAACTTTAAGAAATACATCATATATATGTATGAAATTACTAAGTCAAATGTTATAGAATCTTGTTGCTGGTGGTAGTGCTAGTATTTTGTAGTTTTACATTTACAAACTCTAAGTACTTATGAATATAAAAGTCTTTGCTTTATTTGTTTCATGCCTGTCTTTGATGTTTCGAGAGTACTACTGAACATACCGTTCTAGAATTGTCATTAGCCGTATGATCAGAGCATTTGGCCTTTGGGATATAGTATTGAGTAAGTGCTATTCATAGAAAGATGTGGTGGATTGAATGGATTCTTATTAATTATTTGAATATTCCAAAGATTGACCATTGAGATTCTTGATTAGCTTATTCAGGTATGTGTAGTTGCGAAATGTCAACTCCTAAAACCCATATAAATAACACATCTCAAACTTGATTTACCAAGTCATAAGCAACTAGTCTAATTCTACTGTGTCCAACTCACGTAATTCTACATTCTGCTCTCTCAGAAACTCTTGGAAACAGAAGGGAAAAATGGGTTATATTGAGGGGTCTCCAGGCAGTTCCATGCATGGAGTCACAGGCAGGGAGCCAGTTCTGGCCTTCTCTGTGGCTTCGCCTATTGTCCCAACTGATACCACTGCAAAATTTGATTTGCCCGTGGATTCAGAACACAAGGCCAAGAAATTTAAGCTCTTTTCTTTTGCCAATCCTCACATGAGAACATTCCACCTCTCTTAGATTTCCTTCTTCACTTGTTTCGTTTCCACATTTGCTGCTGCGCCACTTGTTCCCATAATTCGTGACAATCTCAACCTTAAAAAAGGGGACATCAGGAATGCTGGAGTTGCTTCTGTTCCAGGAAGCATATTTTCCAGGCTATGATGGGTGCAATTTGTGATCTGTTGGGGCTGCGATATGGTTGTGCCTTTCTGATCATGTTATCTGCTTCGACCGTATTCTGCATGTCATTTGTGTCCTCTGCCAGTGGATACGTGGCTGTTAGATTCATGTTTGGATTTTCTCTGGCTACCTTCGTGTCCTGCCAGTACTGGATGAGTACAATGTTTAACAGTAAAATTATTGGACTTGCAAATGGCACAGCGGCCGGCTGGGGTAATATGGGAGGTGGTGCTACTCAACTGATTATGCAGTTGCTTTACGAGATCATCCGCAAGGCGGGGTCAACCCCATTTACAGCCTGGAGGATCGCCTTCTTCATTCCTGGGTGGCTTCATGTAATCATGGGTATTCTTGTCCTGACTCTAGGCCAAGACTTGCCTGATGGAAATCTGGGTGCACTACAGAAGAAGGGTGAAGTTGCAAAAGACAAATTCAGTAAGGTCAGTTCTTACCTGCTGCTCAGTTACATTATATTAATGTTCTGCTGCAATTCTTGGAGTAAATGGATGTGTTTCTCTGTCTGTTTGGATCAGGTACTCTGGTATGCTGTCACCAATTATAGGACTTGGATTTTTGTTCTTTTATATGGCTACTCAATGGGAGTCGAATTGTCAACTGATAATGTGATTGCAGAATACTTTTTCGACAGGTAGGTTTTTATTAATTAATAGCTCCTACTTTGATATTGCATATATGTGATCCATTTATCATATGAAACTTAACATTTATATTTACCAGATTTGATCTGAAGCTTCACACTGCGGGAGTTATAGCAGCCACCTTTGGCATGGCAAATCTGCTAGCTCGACCGTTCGGAGGATATGCTTCTGATTTTTCTGCTCGCAAGTTCGGGATGAGGGGCAGGTTATGGACCCTTTGGATCCTACAAACCCTTGGAGGTGTATTCTGCCTGCAACTAGGACAGGCCAATTCACTTCCCCTTGCCGTTACCCACATGGTAATCTTCTCTATCGGGGCGCAAGCTGCATGTGGTGCCACCTTTGGCATCATTCCATTCATTTCGCGAAGATCACTTGGTATAATATCTGGTATGACCGGTGCTGGAGGGAACTTTGGCTCCGGTTTGACACAATTACTGTTTTTTACAAGCTCCAAGTACTCTACTGCAACCGGTCTTACAAACATGGGGATAATGATAATTGCTTGCACGCTTCCTGTCACATTAGTACATTTCCCACAGTGGGGAAGTATGTTTTTACCACCATCAAAGGATGCAGTGAAGGGAACAGAGGCACATTACTACTCATCTGAGTATAACGAGGAGGAAAAGCAGAAGGGGATGCACCATAACAGCCTCAAGTTTGCAGAGAACAGCGTTTCAGAGCGTGGCAAACGCGTTGCTTCTGCACCGACCCCGCCTAATGGAACACCAAACCGTGTTTAAGTTCAGTATTCTTGGGATGATCTGACGGAACTTGAGGCAGTTGCAGAATTTTTTGTTTTATTGTCTGTATGGATCACTCAAAAAGGAAACCAAACCAAACCAAACCAAGCATATGTAGACAATTTGAAGTTGTCTCACGTTGAGTACAATATTCTGCTATTGGAAATATAAAATTTCAAAATTACAGCAATAAGTATGACTTGATAATTGATATCATTATGTCGTTATCAATCTTTGTGGGCAGAAAATTCTGCAAGCAAATTTACTTGTGAATTTAAACGATAGATGTCCACAGAGTCCACTCTATGAGGCTTTGTAGTACTTGTGCAGCCTCCCTTTTTTTTTTTTTTTGAATTTAAAATTTCGGTTCACAAAAAAAAAAAAAAAATAAAATAAAAAAAGAAGGAGAAAAAAACCAGAATACAGCTGATAAAAGGGAATTGGTCAACCCTTTTCCAACTACAAATACATGAAAGGAAAACTAATGTCTATAGAATATACAAAAGAATCACCAGCCCATCAAGCAAACTACAGCAGCAGCAGTGACACAACAAAAATTTCCTCCAGGTCACGGAACAATTCAGCATCCCAGGCAAGAAAAACACACCAAAGCCAACAAAAGAAATCATGCCAACAAGCCCACCAAAGGAGAGATCAACAGCTGATTTCAAGAACACAATATCCAAACACACTCCATCGCAAGCATCACAAAGACAATCTTCCATTTCATAAGAAGCCAGCAGCCATTCATTATAAAGTTTTGAAAAATAAACCAGCATCCAATCATCACAAAGATTCCAAAAAAAAGACAGTAGCAAGTCCAAAATTGCATGTTTTTCCATCCAGGGGGTTATTTTGCCAATTTGATATGCATTGATTTCATCTTTGGTATATTTTCATGGAAGTAGAAAATGAGCCTTCCACAGCTGAAATTGAACATGAAAGAAAGTCTGTTTCTCACCAAGTAAGAAGCATCTGTCATAGTCTTCATAAAAGGGATCAAGCTGAAAATCATTTGGATCACCAATTTTTTGTAGTGGTAAGGTCCGTTGCAACATAAACCATTGGAGATCTAAAACATCAGCAGGGGCTTCTTGGAACGATTTTTTAATTGGCATTGGGGTGTTCACTCTCACCTGGTGCTTAAACAAAACAGGAAAAGGGACACACTGGTGCAACATAATTAATTCATCTCTTGGAGCCGGATTCGGTGTGTGGCTATCAGCAATAATGGTGAAGGAGACGTTAATTCGTGTATTTGTATCAACTTAATTATAAGATCTTTGAAGGCTTTTTAATCGTGTATTTGGACGCCATAATAATTCTGCTTATAAATGAGAATTTAGTTTAGCCATTGCCTCTTGTAATTTCGAATTTCATCATAGTAAATTTTGAGAGAATTTCTAGTAGTTTAAGAGTATTGCTGTTCACTTGGTAACAAATATACTGTTAAGTGAACGGTAAGTGACAAGTGAAAATAAGACTCAGTTTATTTATTACATGTGAGACGTACAATGAATGATTCTCACATTGCGACCGCATGTGTCATTTTGTTTGTTCCTTACATTTATTAATTTATATCTTAATTCGAAATTTTAAACAAGGTGAATAAGTGAAACAATTTGTCCCGAATTTCTCCACATTTAAAGGATAATTACATTGCACCAGTTCTTTTTTCACTCGAGTCTGCTTAATTTTAAATATGAGCACCTCACATGAATCATTTATTAAAAGTAAACCACTTTACTAATTGACCTTGTATACATATATCCATTTGGTCTCACTAAGATATGTTACTGCGTATTTTCTCACAAATAATGTAGTTGGATTTGTAATTTTTTCATATTGTAACCTTACACTAAATTGCCATAGAATGGTTAAATTGTCTTTGGAACTATTTTTGTGTTAGGAGATATAATAATGTGGTTTATTATTTAATTAACATTCTATTTTTTTTTTTTTTTAAGGATATAAAGGGGACATTGTGGGGGTGGGGAGGAATTAGGAGAGGAGCACAGTCCCGTTTACTCGCTCACTGTAGACAAAATTACATCGCTCACAGTTGATATGACAAACATATGATAGCCTACACAGTTGATATGGTACGCACATAACAACTTCACATACTGTTATGTGTGTACCACGTTAACTATGAGTAGTGCAACCCACCGGCGGGTAATCATTTTTAAAGGGGTACAAGTACAACCGTGTGCATACTTCAAACCGGTTTGGGCATTGCGAAACCCAATTAGTACCCCTACCAGACCCGTCCCTCACCCGCTCGCTCCCTCCCTCCCTCGCGGTAATTCCCTCTCTCTCACGCTCCCACACTGGCGTTGCTCTCCCGCTCCCTCTTCCTCTCGGCCTTGGTTCTCTGTCCTACACGACGCTCTTCCGATCTTTCATCATTCTCAGAGGAACCCCAGGTATTTACCCCTCTCTCTGTCGTATCCCACACGCTCATAGATACGAGGGAAGAACTGCGTTTTCTTGTTTATTTTTATTTTTTGAAATGGGTAGCTTTCAAATTGCAAAGATGTTAACTTGTGTTGTTCTTGGTTACTTAGGGTAATGAGGTTTGCAAGCTTTGGCTTCCATATTTATCCTTTTTCTCTCTTTCTGTGTATATGCATTCAAGGGAACTTGACTACATACCATGTTGAATGATTTAGATTGCTTGGCATTTGGTTAAATCTCAGAGTAGCGAATGAGATAGTTGATTATCTATGTTATATGCTTTTAATGAAAGTTTATTTTGCTACTATTTTCTGGTGATCAATTGGTGTCACTTTGGGACTGTTTTTGAAGCTTTTGACCGTCAAAAAGAAATGCTTTAATTTTGCCCCCATGTTTGCAATGGTGGGTTTAAATATATGACTGTTATATATATATATATATATATATATATATATATATATAAGGACTGTTATTTACATTAGCTCTTGAGTTTCTTGTGTTGGTTTGAATATTGATGTTGAAGTGAGTAAAAAGCAAGATGAGAATTCTACATTTCACGTGCAAAGGGAATGTTTGGGGAAGTGCCTGTGTGAAAATGAACTGTGGCTTGCACAAAAATTGTTCTAACAACTGTTAGAAGTAGTTTGTTAATTTGAGATGTTACAAGGTGACAATAAATGAAATAAATCACATGCTCAACATTTGTTGGACTTTTCATTTAATGATCCTACTACGTTGTGCCGACCATTCAAATTGGTGATGGATGACATTGTTCTGTACTTTATTTTTAATTTCTTGCTACTCATCTCATTTGTTCGTGAACTTGATTGTTAACACCTTAGTGGCTTATTACCATTTATTGGATTTTTTTGTCTTGCTTATTATGGAATGATTGTTGGCTTGTTTGCCTCATTGGCTTAATATTGGATTGTTGATGTACTGTATTTTACTTTTGCGTTTGCTACTTTTAGAATTAAAAAATGGGTCAATCTTCTCCCAAGATAGGAAATAGCTGTTAGTCTTCTTTTAAAATGACAATCAATCTAATGAAAGTAGCTTTATTCTATTACATGAGTTCATTGCATGTTTGACTTCTTAAAAGTTTCTACCCCCGCTACATACATTCCTGGCTCCTGCCCTGACTGGGCTGTTTTTGTATAAAATTTCATATTGTCATGAATAGTTGGAGGGAAGGTGAACCCTAATTAGATGTGTTTTTTAGTCTTTTTAATATATATAATCTAATTTTGCTTATAAGGTTCGCTTTAAAAAAAATATTTACATTCTGTCGTCATAATTAAGGTTATCCTGAACTAGCCAATTAATAAAAACACTTGTCCAATTTGATCGAAAGTGGAAACTGTACAGAATACTAGTGCTCTGTGGAATCTCCATCTCTTGTAGTAATTAGTAACTCCTTGATTTTCTGTTTATTTTTCTTTTGATTAAGAGTGTAAATGCTTCTTTCTAGTGCACTCTCCTCCATGCACTTTAAATCTTTAAGTATCTGCTTCCAGTTAAATTTTATAATTTTTTAAATTGTTTTTTCTTGTGTCAATTTGTTAGTAAAAAGTAGGCAAGGAAACTGCATTTATACTAAAATTAAATTTCAAATTCACCACAATGTGCACAAAAAAGTGACACGTGTGTATAATGATAAAATTTCAAATTAAGTTTCACATGATTGTTTTGTCATTATGCACACATATCACTTTTCTATACTCTTACTTGAATCTTAAATGTTATTTCAATTATAATAGAATTCTATTTAAGTGTTTGCCACACTGACCAATACATTTAATGATTAGATACTTGCATTTGAATGAACGTGCAAATGATTGCACGGGTTCGGGACCTATGGTCCAGAAAGTGCTAATGAATGCAAAGGTTGAGACCTTTGCTTCAATTTACCGAAATTGAATATATGTATAAAATTAATGGGGAAAACTATATCATAATTTAATTAACCTTCTTCCCGTTTATGTATTTAGGGCTATTTGTTATTTTATTATTATTATCAATGAATTAGGGAGGAAAAGGGGTAAAACAAAGGAATTTTTTTTTTAATCCATCACTGTCATGCTATGACTCTAAGAACCATATTATAGCGATCTTGATCACAGCTAGAGGATTTCTCTCACCGTTAAATATTGTCAAAAAATGATGATGGGATCTTGATCCACTTTTATTTAGAAAACACTTTAGATCGGAGATATCTCTATACTCCAATTATGTAATAAATGATATCTCTCAATTTGTTATAGAAAAAATTAATATTACTTCCGTCCCACAAAGATATCCTTTTCCTATTTTCGCACGGATTAAGAAAAGTTCATCTAATAGTAATGGAAAAGTAGATTTAAGATCATTTTCCCATTACACCGTTTCATTTATTAATTATTCCAGTTTAATAATTCTATTATGTTGATAACAATGCATATTAAATAGGGGTATATCAGAAAAGGTAATATTTCAACTACATTTTAAAAAAGAAAGCGGTCTATATTTTGGGACGGGTGAAAAATGAATACCTGAGTATCTTTGTGGGATAGAGGTAGTATGTAGGAGGGAAAATATTCCACTAGAAAATTGCATAACGGAAGGACGATAGGATTGTAGTAGTATTTTGTCCTTGAATTCGGCTTTAATATAGCGGTAACACTTACTCTCTCTGAAATTATTTCCTTATGCAATATTTTACAGAATTTGGGTCCTCACCCACGATTTAGTGTTTTAAAGAGAAAAGGGGGGGGGGGACTCAATGTTATTCATACCAATCGTGTTGTGTTGATCTCTACAAGGTAATTCATCTTCTTTTGTTCTTCACCATAGGTATATTCCTGATTTATTTATGTGTTAGATGATTCCAGAGAAGGATATGAGGTTCCATCCAGCTTCATTGCTCTTCTCTTCTTCTAGCTCATAGGAACTCTAACTCCTTTTTTCTTTCTATGTTTTCTTAGAACCATGATTTTTTGTCAATTTCTGTCTTGAATTTTTGTTATGGTTGTTTATGATTTTATCCTTGCCTAGAACTGGCCGCCACTCAAGTCGTCAATAAAATAACCACAACCTAAGTCTGGTGAGTGCAACTGCCCAACCCCAGGTGGCTCCGCCCTGAGTAGAAGAAGTTAAAATTATGTACGGAGGAGGTCAGTTTATCTCGCAACTTTCCTAAGTATGCTCGTACCTAAATGTGTAATATGCTGGATATAAATTGAGCATCTTTTTTTTTTTTTTTAAAATAACAGACGAAGTATCAGCTATAGTTGTAGACTTGGGTTCCCATACCTGCAAAGCTGGTTACGCCGGTGAAGATGCGCCGAAAGCGGTTTTTCCATCCGTGAGCCTACAGTTCTCATGGCCTTTTTTTTTTTTATATATATATATATTCAAATTTGGCTGTTGTTGTGCAATGTGGTTGTCTGGAAGTTAAAACAAAGAAATGGGGCATTCCACATTCCACATATTAATCTAGGGGCCTTCTTAGGTGAGGGATTCACGTTTTGGACTCAGTTAAAATTTTTTACTTGAACCTACATATGAAGTGAAGGGAAGCATAGGTTACGATCAAAATAATGCTTAATGGCATGTGAAAGAATTTTCCCAGATCCTAAGCTTGCCTTTGGGAGGTAATCCATTATGCATGGAGTATGGCTTTCCCTTGTTCTGTTTGGGTCTTTTCAAATCAGTTCTCTCGATGCTGTTATAAGTCAGTTTAGGATGTCAGGTAGCATTTAGATTTTTTAGAAACATAGCAGTCAACTGAGACTTCATGTAAGATGAGCGTGTTCACAAATTTCATTTTGCAGCAAGAAGTTAAGGTAAAGGAGATTTACGAATCAGAAATCATGGCAAAAGGAACCTGGCCTTGCTGGGAAGTAACTTTGAAGTCTTCCATATAAGCTAGCTAGGGTGGTCCGAAGCAAGTCTAGTCTTGGACAAAAATGATTGGTGTCCCTCTCTCCCTTCCCCTCCTCGTCTTCTTTAAGAGCTATTACAAATCGTTAGAAACTCATAGATCGTGAATTTTCTTCTATGATTCAGTTCACGAATAGTTTTCTGGGATAGGGGATATGATTTGCATCTGTAGAGCTTCCGATCTTAGTTGTACAGATCGCATCTAGAGTTTGTAGAGGTTATTTATGGAAAGCCATCACTTCTCCTACAATGTATCCCATCTCTGCTAGCAGAAAAGAAATACGAAGGAATGATATTTCTGGAAGAATGTGAAATAAAGGCGTCCTTTCTTGTTTCCATTTGTTACTCTTTCACCGTTTACAAAATCCATAAGAAATTACAGTTTGATTGCAGTTACTCTTCATTTCATCTTTGTATAATTGTCTATGACTTGGATTAGGTTGTCGGATCAATTGATCAAATGGAAGTTGATGATTCTGATAATCCTGACAAGAATTTAGGATCTGGTCCAGATCCCAAAGCCAAGGGTAAGCGTAAATTGTATGTAGGATCTCAAGACTTGGGATTCCGGCGTGATCATATGGAGGTTAGGTTTTTTCTTGATTTTCAAATTATTTAGATTATGTTTCATTGTACTATGTTCTTATGTTCTGATCCTAGAGGACACTATAATATCAGGTGCTGTCACCCATCAAGGATGGAATAGTAGTTGATTGGGATATAGTTGAAACCATATGGGACCACGCGTTGAGGTAGCTTTTTGGTAGCTTCAGTAATCTTAATGATTTTTAGCTTTTCAATGTTTTAACCGTGGCTTTGACTGCTGCTTGAATCCTACAGTTCTTTCTTCCTATTTTCTGTTTGTCTGCTAGCAGGTTTTCTGCATTTTCACTATTTTTTATGCAGGAGTTCATAATTGCAATGTTTTAAATTTGTAGGAAATGCCTGTTGGTTGATCCAAAAGAGCATCCCATGCTACTTGCTGAGCCATGTTCGAATACTCAACAACAAAGAGAGAAGTAAGCTAAAAGTCTGAAGTTCTTGCACTCCTATGCTCCACGAACAGTTTCACTTGTTATAACTGCGTGAGATCAGATTCTGAGTTGAAAAGCAAAAGAAGAAAACTTTGTTCATATATCTTTTTACGTCACTGATTGTACTATTGTCTTTATGTTACAGCTAATATTTTATTTTTTTTGTTCGGATTACTGAGTCCTGATGACACCTTTTGCAGGGCTGCAGAGATTATGTTTGAAAAATACCAAGTTCCTGCATTATTTTTGGCAAAAAATGCTGTGAGTTCCTTTGTCCATCTTGCTATTCTGATCTAAAGGAAATTTGGAAAATCATTTTGATCGGAAGATTTATAAAATGAAGTTGTTGCATACTTGCATTATTTGATTTTGTAAAAATTTATTTATGACCCCCTTTTTGTGACTATCATTGCTTGCTATTTCCCTGTTCCAGGTTCTCACATCTTTTGCATCAGGTCGTGCAACTTCTTTAGTAGTTGACAGGTTGGAGCTTATACACAGCTTTTTAGAATTATCATGTTTTGTCTTTGGGGGTCTGTAATGTTCGGTGACTACCCTTTACCTATTTCTTGGCAGAGGTTTCATCCATTGCAGTTAAAGATTTGTTTTTGCCGCCATTACTTTGGTCCCTGATGGGCATGAGTAGTGTAGTAGCTATAAACTGGATCAATGCTCTACTGATCTCAAAGACTTGGGCTCTTTTCGAAATTTTCATTTAATTTTGATTTTTGTAAAAGGCTTGGATTAAAATTTGTGACCCTAGATTTACAAAACTATTCAGTCCATATCCTCTGAGTACAGTGTTATGCATCCATGGATAACACAGTAACAATGTCTGCTACCTGCATATTACTAGAGTGAATTTATTGACACCAAGCAGTCTTTTATGATTTTGCTTTTTACCAGATCGGAAGAGCGTCGTGATCTCTTTCCTAGACTCGGAGAAATCAAACAAGAGATTATATCCATGAAAATTACTAATCATTTTTTCATTCCGAACTTTGTTATGGATGTTTTATTTTTAATGAGTATTGGATACTATATAGCTCATGAAAGTGTTGTTTAATCAGTGGTGGAGGGTCTACTACTGTGGCTCCAGTACATGACGGATATGTTCTTCAGAAGGTATTCATTTTCTACCAAATTATGTAATTTTAGTGAAATATTTTTGCTTTGAATTGATTATTTATTTAATTTAAGATATGAGCTCATTCATATCCTATTGGAAATCATAATTTGCATTAGCACTTACTTATTTTCTTTTGAGTTTACTTTCCTGAAAGGAAGTGTAATGTCCTTTTGTATCTCTATCAAAATTTGAATGTGGTCAAAGTGGGAAAGCTGGAAGCTTAATTCAAAGTTTGGGTTCACATACTACAATTTGGAACATGATATGGTTCTCTTGCGTATTATATTTTTGAAGTTATTATTGTATGAAATTGTTGAATGACTCTGCAGCTGCGGAACTCATCCCATGTACTAAATTTGCTCAGTGATTAATGGCTCACCATTGGAATCCTTCCAGAAGTTTAGCTCTTAGTGGCAAAACTAATGTCTGTGTCTATTCCAAGTTTATTAAATATTATGCAAATAATATAATTAAGTGTACACTATAACAAGTTTGATACTTATTTGAGCAATGTTGTGGTATATTCATTTGTTAAAGTTATACTTGCTAGCTTTTCTTTGGCTTAATCTTTTTGCTAAAAAGTGTTAGCTGCTTCTCCTGAAAACTAAATTTAAATGAAACTTTCTACAAGGAATTAAAATTTAACATCACGAGAAGCTTACATTTAATCATAGAAAACATAGTTGCATTTTTTTTTTAAATAGCTGAATGATGTGTAGGAATCTTCTTATGAGCTTGTTCTTGGGAGATTTATGTAAAGTAGATTTAGATTTGTAGGAGAATGTGTGGTGGGAATGTAAAGAAAGATTATTGGGAAGTGTGAAATTTTGTTTTTTTGTGAAGAATGTCGTTGGTATTGATTTGATAAATTTTTGTTTTTCCATAAAGCTCCAAAGAACAAGCTCTAAAGTAAGTCAAAAAAATAGTCATCTGCTGTCCTTAAGTAACATAAGTGAAATAGGCATTTAGGATTTTTTTCCCCTGGGGAAAAAAAAAAAAGAAAACTCCAATTTGCCATTGTTTTCATTTTGACTTGACAAATAAGAATTTATTCTGTTATCAACAGTTGAAACGAGAACTTAGTAATCCATGTCTTCATCAAGAAGAAATATATCTGTGTATAGCTTTTAATGAGAAAATTTCTGATTACCTGCTTCAATCTTGGGAGCTCTGTATGTACCAATTGGGTTTGTTACATTTGTCAAATCTGTGCTAGAATTATTGCTTTCCCTTTTCAGATATTTTAAGTGTAATGCCCTTCTCAGAGAGTAAAGATGATGAATGTTGAAGACCAACTTCATGCTCTTTGTGTAACTTTTCATAAATTGAATGTTTTGATCAAGAAAGATCACCTAAGAACATTCATCTCTTTCACATTCAATCTTCAAATGATGCCTTCTCTATATGTTTGCTATAGGCTGTGGCAACATCTCCCGTTGGGGGAGAATTCCTTACAGATTGCTTGTTGAAAAGCTTGGAACAGAAAGGCATTTCTGTAAGTTTTACTTCTCTCCTATTTGAATCATCAAATGATCAATCTAACAACCTGATTCTTGAACATGGGTTTTTTATTTCCTCCCACCCATTTGCATTTGATTTTGCAGATAAAGCCTCGTTATGCATTTAAACGCAAGGAAATTCGCCCTGGAGAATTCCAGGCTAGTTTTCTTTTCTAAATATTTTTTCATCATTTAACCGATTAATCCTTCATGTTATCACATTCTTGGATCTGGCGGGTAACTTAGTTCATGCTTCTGGTCTTATTGAAAATTGTGAGGCCCATCTGAATGCTTTTGTTAATTTAGTTTGAATTTTGCTATCTGCGCAAAAACCTGCCCTCTAATTCTCTCAGGTTGTTTGACTTTTTGGATCATTGTGATGCTTTCACATGTCTGAATATGCTCAAATTTGATGGTAGATGCTTTATTTTACCCTTCTTAACTGTAGGTTTTTGTTTTAGGCAGTCAAACTCAGACTGTGTGATTAAATCCATCTTAGTATGCATAGCTTGAATCTATCCATTACATCATATAAAAATGTGAAATGTCAGAAATCTAAATTCAACGTTTCATGTGCATTCACATTTCCCCTCAATGTTTCAGGTCTTCATGCTCTGGCATCTCAAAAAGAAAATACGGCCCAGCATTTTTCTTCTTGGTCTGTTCTAATGGCTGATACAGTTTTTTCTGTTTTATGTCGCAGACGGTGGACCTAGAGTTGCCCAATACAACAGAAAGTTACAAACTCTATTCCCAGGTTATCGACTGTCTTGAGTGTCTTTAAGAGGCTGCATCCCTCCATTTCTGCCACTAATGACTAGTTCTTGTTATTGGTCACAGAGGGTGATTGTTAGTGATATTAAAGAATGCATATGCCGAGCACCAGATACTCCATATGATGGTTTGATCTCCTATCACATTCTTTATTTTTCTTTCCGATAGCCTTCCATTGTGTATCCCGAACCTGTTGATAATCTGGGGATATGATCAGTCCTCGCAGCCCTTGTTAGCATTCTATTCCTTAATTGAAGTGGAAAGAGATTTTGTAAAAATGAGAGTGCTGATTTGTTTTGTACACATGTAGGTCCCATGAGATGTGTGGATAAGATTTGTTTGCCCAAATTCAATTTTGAAAGAGAATGTGTTTGCTAACAGGGGCTAAGCTTTCATTGTCATCTTTGTCAGTCTTTCTTGTAGATTTCCCAATAGTTGAAATCTAAAAGGGGGGAGAAAATGGATGTATTCAAGAATGGTCGGGGGGGCATGGGAGGCGTGGGTTTACCTACCGGCAGATGTTTGCATCACTCTAGAGGTCAAGGGTTATGATTTCGCATACCCTTCCCTTGTGGTCTGTCAATAATGTGGTTTTTCTACTTATCCAATTTCTTTTGACTGGTTTTGTTTGATGGTAATTTGTTGTGGGTTGTGCATTGTACTTGGGAAGGTTTCTGGATTGTTATGTAAAGAGAAACTACTGTTTTTAGACTGGAAAACCTGGATTTGCAAACTTAAATTGCTGATACGTACCTCCTTTGCAGATAATTCATATTCAAATATCCCGATGACAACTTATGAGCTTCCTGATGGGCAGTAAGTTTTATTTCAAAATTTTGTACCTTTTCATGCTTTCAAGGCATTTCAGTTCTTACCAGAGTAGGAAATTTGATATGTTAAAGATGGTGCTTGGCAGCTTTATCTTCTTATGTCTATTCATTTTTCTTTTATCTCCAATTAATGGTTCCTGAAACTGGATGTGTATCAGTGAAGGTCCCTTGATTTACCTTATTTCTTGGCGCATAATTCCTCACATTTAGATTGCAGTTAAAATTGCAGACTGATGTTTTCTTTTCTGCTCTTGACAGGACATTAGAAATTGGAGCAGACAGATTTAAGATTCCTGATATACTTTTCAATCCATCGTTAGTTCAGGTTGCTGTTGGCATATGCTGCCTTCTGTATTATCTTTTAATATTTTGTTTTGATATTTTCTGTCAGTATGGCTTGTTCTTGAGTTCAATATGGTAGATGCACATCAATAATTTGTATAAGCAATTACTATTGCACATAGTTTCCCGCCTAGTGTGTGTGCGCTTTACAGCTGAATTGCCTATTTCAATTTTTTGCTAAATTTCTATTTTTGATTTTACGCATAACTTTTATTTGGTATAATCCAGTGTGCCAAACACATCAAATGTGTATCATATAATATGGCTTAGTTAGTAACACCTAACTGTTGCGGTCTTGCAGTTAATTGCTCGATTTTATGTGTCTGAAGCTGTCAATCTGTTGGCTATATTAGTATTTGGTTGCAGTATTGCATCTTATATTGTGTGTTCAATCTTTAGTTCACTTATGTGATTTGTTGTTTGTAAGCATGTTACTGCTTTTTGGTTCAAAGACATCCATTTTGATCGTCTATGAACTTTGGTTTGTAGTGACATGGTATATTATTATTATTATTTTGATATTCTCAGAGCATCCCTGGCATGGAAAGTTATGTTGAGACTATTTCATCTGTTCGTGGTTTGCCGCAGATGGTAACCAAGCTTTCTTTACTATCTATATGGTTCTGTTTTTAATCTGTCTGCTTTATGTTATTCCCTTTTCTTTTTGAGTAATTGCTCGTCTGGAAAATATATCAGGTTATTGAGAGCATAAACAAGTGTGATGTTGACATAAGGAGAGAGCTATTTAGCAGCATTTTGGTAAGTTAGCTAGTCCTTTTTTTCCAAAACTGACTTCACCATTTATACTGTTCATGCAAGGTGATTGTGTTTTACTTATTTATTTTTGGCTCCTCACGGTTTTTTTTTTTTTTTTGGGTACTAGATTATGGTACCATTCCAATCTGTTATTATCTGGCTTATGCATACTCTTACTAAACAGAGTCCATGCAGAAAAAAATTCTCTGGTTCTATTTGTACTTCCCTTTAGGTCTTTTCTGTTTCCATCATTACCATAACATGATAAGCTGATGCGCATGCCTTGCACACTCGTAAATTTTCTGTCTCCATGTCCATGAAGGCTGCTGACGCCCTTCTTGTGCGGTAAAATCATCATGCATAAAATATGGGTTTATTTGTGCTGAGAATTATTGCTGTGGTGATTATCATAAGAAGATAATGTGGGGCGATTATCTCAAAAGTTTGTATCGTTTTGGTTCCATTTTATACCAAATTCCCTTACCCATGAAGAAGGGGTTACATAATTCTGATATCTGTCCATCTTATTGTGAAGCTTGCTGGTGGCACTGCATCAATTCAACAATTGAAAGAACGTCTGGAGAAAGATCTACTTGAGGTACAATCTCTTTTAATCAACTACTCTGATGAAAATAAGTCGTATGTATTTTATATTCTGCGCTTATCAGCCTAAAGTAATATATGTTCATGGAGCCCAAAATGAATGAATCAATAAATTAATTAATTAAAATAAAAAGGAAAAAGGAAAAGAAAAAAAACAAGGATGGGGAATTTTCTATTTACTTCCCAATCCGAAGTCAAGATTATAATCTTCTGAGGAAGCAGTTCTTAGTTTATCTCCATCTAACTAATCATTTTTTTATCATCTTCTCGTCCTTTTATATGGCCTTTTTGTTCTCTTTCCCATCCGGGCATCACTTAACTTCTGCAAAGGATAAATTAGGTGATTTCTCGGCTGTGGTTTTACAATTTGTTGGAAAACTTCGCCTCTCTTCTATAGATTTTATTTTGTTTTTTAATATTTCTCAATAATCTATATACTTTTTAGGTTTTTATATTGCACATGAACTTGATGCAAGGGCTGGTGATGTTAGCCAATTGGTATCGTTAAATCTTAAGAAAGCATGGCATCTGATTTCATTGTTTCCATATTCTTCCAGGAATCTCCGCAAGCAGCAAGAGTTAAAGTACTGGCAAGCGGTAATGCTACTGAGAGGAGATTCAGGTTAGATATATTTTTCTTACTGCCTCCCATGTCCTTGCTCTTATCCCATACGACATTTTTTTTTATTTTTTTGTTTAGTAAGTGTCTTATATCACTACGTTTGTCCATGTGTTTTCCATGTGAAGTCTGGTATGCTATTAGCTTAATGCTTGTGTGCATTATTGCAGTGTCTGGATAGGAGGGAGCATACTGGCATCACTTGGTTCATTCCAGCAAATGTGGTTCTCAAAATCCGAGTGAGCAGTCGCTACTCACTTGCATCTAATTTTCCTTTGCTTCCCCTTTTTCTTCTTTAATATCAATATATCCGCCCATTTTAGAAGTTTCCACACACCCAGCAATTTCATACTCATAAATACTCGCAGCATGTGTCTTATTTATGGCTCATGACACCAATATCTCATTTACTAGGTTCGAAGAGCATGGAGCTTCTTATATTCAAAGGAAATGCCCATAGTGTGTTTCTACAACAATGTAGCTGAGTTTAGTTGTAGTTTCATGAAATTCCAACAGTCTTGGGTGGTACTGTTGTTTCTTTAACTAGTTGCTGGCGCCAAGGATTACAAATTATTATTATTATTACTTTCTTGCTTCATCTGCTTCACATGAATTTGACCAGGCACCGATCACATGTATTTATCATACAACTGCAGATTGCCACTGTTGTTCACTGTAGTGTTATCCTGCTATTTGGTCCCTTTGAGAGGTTTACTGTTGGAATATGTTTGGTACTTGTAATGTTAGCATAAACTAATATTGGGATTTGTCGCGCTCTTTAAAATTCGAGGAATTTGGGATCTCCACAATGTTTCCTTAGCATCCTATTTGGCTATATCTCTGTTAAATGGGTATATTGGTTTTTTGCAGTGGAATTTAACTGTAAAATAAGTCAAATGTGAAAAAAAAAAATTGAATTTATATAAAGAATTTTAAAATTAAAAAGGAAAAAGGGAATAGGGAGACTCATGGATGGGATGACATGGAGAAAAATTACGAAAGGGGGAGAGACATTGTGCAGTATAGTGGGAAAAATTATAAATGGGGGAGAGACACTGTGCAGTATAGTGGGTCTTATTAGATATGTATGGCGGTTATTTCACAAAGGGTACTCACCAATTTCATTTTTTTCTCTCTTTGGATCACAAAGGGAAGGGGCAGGTGGCTGACTTGAACTCGACTCAGTGGAGGCTCTTATAAGAATCGTGTCTTGTCACTTGGCTATCTCCTTGACTACTGTACTTCCCTATGTTATTTTATTTTGAACAACCGTACCCCCCAATTTTAGTTCTTTTTTTTTTAGTTAGAATTTATACAACTTTTGAACACGCTAACACTACATTTTCCAATTCCACCAATAATAAATTTACTAAAAAATATTGTAACAAGTTGTAGAGGCATCCCATTGATCGAAAACTAGTTAAGACTAATGTGGTTTGATGATATCTAAGTGAACTTCGCATGCCTTAGTTAAGGATTCGAGTTTGATTTCCCTCTTTTACAATTCTTTTGTAATATTAAAAAAACCAATCTCTTTATCTTTTAGTTTTCATTTTTGAATTCATTTTTAGTTTTAATTTTTTAAGAGTAAATATTAAAAAAGAGAAGAAAAGAAGGATTTCTTTTCCTTGTTTTCAAAATGTATTTTTAGGAATATAAATATAAATAAGTTCCCAATCTCTTGAAAGACTAAAACCAAAAATCTGAAATGGTAAGCAAAACAAGCTCTAAAATTTCAGAGTTTAGTAAATCAAAGAGTCATCATCCTCAACTGAAAACTATCAAAATTTAATTTATACAAATCACCAAAAAAAATAATAATAATAAATAATGAAATTTTTGAAAAGAGAAAAATAATTACTATAAAAAAGTAGAGTATAGGGGCAGCCCCACCCTTCCTTGGGCCCCTTTCCCTCCGCGAGTGAGCAAATTCATCTATTCTAAGATATAAATTAGTCAAAGTTAATGAAATTCAAATAATTTCTTGGGTATATATAATCAATCATTCCCACTTACATTGATATTTCTATTTCAGATATTACATAATTCTCCACCGTCCATTTTCTTTGATTCGACTTGTATGTTGAAATAGAAATGAAAAGACTTATTAATCAACCAATTCACCGAGAAAAAGCCCTATGCATAATTCTTGATAAATAAATTTGGCGCCTACATACACAAGTGGTCGCAAGGAGCAATCGTTGAAGCCAAGCTATACACTAGACTCGAAGAAAAAATAATAATCACTCTTTAAAACAAAAATTGATTATTAGAGTGGTCATCCACAACCAGCGCTCTTAAACACAAAAGCATCACATATTTGTTTTCAACTTGATCGTTAGAGTCTTAGTAATAATCACATTACTGACTTATTCTTAAGCATTGCCAAAAAGTGTGGTTAAGATGCTTGCATTATGGGGCAGAAGTCTAGGATTTGGACCACACATACCCCGCCCCTATATCTCCTTTTGTGTGTCTGTGTGTGTGTGTGTATATATATATATATATATAAGGGCCGCTTCAATCAAAATTATTCACCAATATTTATGAAAATCGTTATTTACGAGCTGTCTTGCCAGATTCATTGCTAAGCTATAGATCACAAGTCAAACAGAAGAGTGCAAATAATCTATATATAAATTAAATGAAAAGAGGTGAAGTACTTTTGTACCGCAGTTTTCCCAAAAAAATCTATTAATAGGGGTTTTTAGGCATTTTGTTTTATATTGTGGTAACCTGTATGGTATTTTGAATTTTTTAATTTTTCTTAAAATTTTTTTATTCACTTTTGCCTTATCCATTCGCCATTTTGAAATAAGATTCACTATTAAATTTAATAACTAATAGGTAATTATCATCATTTAATTGTTTAAATTATAGATAAATTCTATTATCCAATTGTCTAACATATCTTGAATTCATAGAAATTAAACATATATATCTCATTACTCTAAGTTAATTGAAAATTATAATTGTAATTTTTTCTTAATTTTTCGTATAAATGAATATTAATAATTATGACTATTTTATATATGACTACTTTTATGTATTATTAATTTATATAATCTTTATGCTATCTGACTTTACTGGTTTTGAAAAAAGAAATATTTTTACAATACAAGTAGCCTTCCAACTAGCAATTATTTCATACGATGTCATTTACCTAATTTAGTGCAAAAAAATTAAAATGATAATTATTTGCGTTAACGATAACAATCAGGTTAAAATTTATTTTAAACTATATAGTTACCTTAAGATGACAAGAAAAAATTACATTATTGTTTGGTTGATGTTAAAAATTAATTATTCCTTGTTGGGTAACGTAATCTTGTAAAATTTCACCATACAAAAAAAACTTATTAAATATCATATTATTTATTTTTTAAATAATTTGATATGTATTCTTCCCTTGCAACGCACGAGTGGGAAATTATTATCATTAATAATCAAAGAATTTCTTTTTAAAGTTATTTTGTAAGCTAATAATATAATATGCCCTTGTAATTTTATTTCCATTATAATTGTACTTTATGCATAGGATAATGCTAAGCTTACACCTCATCTCGGGATCACCTCGCATCCATCTTATAAAACAATTTATATATTTGCAATAAATTAAAAACAAATTATTGTGAAATTATCTTGATACATAAGCAATTTAATTGGCTGGATGTAGTAGATTCGTAGTATTGGCCTTATGCATGTTATTATATCAGAAAAGAACTAATATAGGAGATATATATATATATGAGGTCGTTGAACTTCAATATATAGTTAAAATTGAATGATTGTTATGTTTAACAGTGAAAATCTTGTAAAAAGATTATGATTTAGAAAAATTTCAAATGGAAATTAAACATGTGTTGCATTTTACGTATGATAGACTCTTTAACTTTCCTATCATCAGCGGTATTCTTAATTAAAAGAATGCTATCTTATTAGTCGACTGACATAATAATCAAACCAACTGAACAAAAAATATGACATGCAGTGATAATAGAGAGAAATTCTTCTTATTGGCAAACGTAAGGGTTCAGTACGTGCGAGAGATTTGCTATTACTATTTGCAATTTCTTCTCAAATTTCTGACTTTAACCAACCACTTCCAACTAAAATCTCTCTAAGATTTTTCTTTTCCAGTTATGATAATATATATATTATTAAACAGAAATTTTTAAGTTTACTTTTCCCGCAATGTTTGCTTTATATTTAATATAAAACACAGTCAACTATACTTTATTTATTTAAGATCTTGTCTAATTTTTGGTCTCCACCCCTTAATTTGATTTGACTTCCATAGATATTTGCTACCTTGATGGATCTTTCATTTGATTTTGATTAATTAATCAATGAACTTTGATCTTAAGCAATTATTACATATGTCAGTTATAGTGTATATAACAATAGAATTTAGCGTATACATACATAGTGCACTTATATGGTTTTGATTTTACAGTAAACAAAACTTTACTTGTTATGACTATTTAATTTCTCTCGAAAATTGAGCAATTTAAAAAAATAAAATAAAATAAAATAACAACAAGCATAAACCACACCGCAATCGAAGCCAACCCATGTTAAAGGCAACATCAAAAGACAAAATAATGCAAGTTGAACTCCACCATATATGAAAAATATAATTGGTTGGTAAAAGTAAGACAATAAAATATTTAATTTAATTATTAAATAATAATATATGTACGGATGGCAAGTTTAAAGACTTGCGATTAGTACTGTGTATTTAACCATGTACCTATCATCATATTCATCATTATTATTTAATTAATAGAGTCCAAATATAGAGGCATTGAACGTGCTACATGCTTGCATTATATTTTAGGATTATTATAGTCTTCTTTTAATTTTTTTAACACCGAATTTGGCGTTCGAAATACAAAATTTTATACGATTGCAGGTACAAAACAATTTGGAGGTTTTAATACAACGAAAGTGCCACGAAACTACTTGGGAAGATGACATCGCAACAATTTTCATTTAATTTGATCCCTTTAATTAATATAGGATAATTTACAGTTACCGTCCCCAACCTTTTAACAATATTGAGATTATGTCCACAACCTTTGATTTTAGTCCTGGGGTCTCCAACCTTTGTCAAAATCTCCAGTCAGGTCCCTATGAAAGGAAACCGTCCAATCTAACCGTTAGTTAATACTTTGACTATGGGTAATTTTGACAAAACATAAAATGAATATTTTAATTTAAAAAAATAAAAATAAATTAAAAAAAAAGTGGGGTGGGGGAGTCTGCTATAATTTCTGGCAGCCCTTTGACTGTAGGAAATGGCAGCTACTACTGTCAGAAATGGCAGTCGAGGAGGGGAGGCTTCCCCCCCGGTGCTTGCTGCATTCTAGGAGCAAGCAAGTCTCCTCCCAAATTCCCGCTGGAAATGGCACAAAATATTTGAGGGGGAGTTGTCGGAAT
Organism: Nyctanthes arbor-tristis; assembly: GCA_963692815.1. NCBI lineage: Eukaryota > Viridiplantae > Streptophyta > Magnoliopsida > Lamiales > Oleaceae > Nyctanthes > Nyctanthes arbor-tristis. The sequence continues at coordinate 24,102 of CAVNYN010233504.1, forward strand.
GCAGCAAGCACCGGGGAGGGGGGCTCCCCCCGGCTACCATTTATGGCAGCCATTCCAGCAGCCAAAAGGCTGCCAGAAATGTGGCAGCTGGAGGGGAGTCCCCCCTGCTTGCTGCGTTCCGGCAGTAAGTAGGGGGAGGTCCCCCCCCCCATTTTTACTGCCAATTTGGGGGGGGGGGGGGAGACTTGCTTGCTGCTGGAATACAGTAAGTATTGGGGTGGGAAGCCACCCCTCTGACTGCCATTTCTGGCAGCCAAATTATGGCAATTGGGTGGGGGGACTTTTTTTTTTTAAGATTTATTTTTATTTTTTAAAATTAAAATATTTATTTTATGTTTTGCCAAAATTATCCCTGGTCAAAGTATTGACTTACGGCTAG
>CAVNYN010233512.1:0-24262 GCA_963692815.1 Nyctanthes arbor-tristis
TCCACATATGCGTACGAGGGTCATGCGCATAAGTAGAGATAGTGTAAGGGTGGCGAGTAGCTTCCTTGTGGAGGATGAGCCATGGTTTCGGTTTGTTGAGGTGGCGGAGACCGGATGCCACCGCGTAACACCATGTCTTGGATACGCGGGAGGCGGACACCAAATCGATGAGTGGCACGTGTGAGAGTATAACTTCTAAAATATCTCCATGAATTTCGACTTCATCTTTGCATGCTTCTTGATCTTGAGCTCTGGCCATTGTGGTGTGTTATCGAAGTAGCATCATTTTGCTTTATGGTTTTTACTTTTCTCCTCTCTTTTTTGATGGAGAGGACGAGAAATATTTGTTTGGTTGGTCGATCTAATAGGATCCACCAATATAAAGGGAAAAATTGCGTCATTGCTCTTCGACTCTTCGTCCATCATGTAGATTGTAGATTGATCCTCCAACTCTTAAAAATAGATGAATAATCCTCAAAATTCTCCATCATACATTTATAATACCGCAATGGAAACCTTCCAATTAATCTTTATTAGAATGTCATGTGATTCTCCATAACGATTGCTTGTTTGGAACTTAAAAAAAAAAAAAATTATTATTATTATTATTATTATTATTATTATTATTATTATTAGTACTTTGAAAAGTTTGTGTACGCCTTGCTTAAATGTGAGGTTTGACTATTAACTATAGCTTAGTCACGTTTTATACTTTTTTTTTTTTAACTTCATATTTATCTAAATTTGATTTTAAGTTTAAAAGGGGAAAAAAAAACTTGGAGTTTTATTTTATCTAGATGCGTTTCGTCACGTTTTACACTTTTAAAGAGTAGCATTAAAAAATTTCTAAAAGTTTTCTTACAAAACATCTCATCGTATGTGATTGTGTACCACAGAGATTTGAAATAAATATGGCGTAAAAAAATGTAAGCCACATAGAGTAGGGTGGGAGGTTTTGTTTAAAAAACTTTCGCCATGTTTTTGAACATTTACACATTTAAAGCCTCGGTCTAGCAATCGAGAGTTTACATATCCCCTTACGGAATGGAAACTGCTATATGACTGTATATGATTAGGGGTTGGGGGATTGAGGTTTCCTTCGAAATTTTCTTTAAAACCTTGCTGAAGATTTTTAACCAGGTACTACTTTCTTATTCCAGAGCTCAAGTGTAATAGTTTGTTGATCCCGATGGAAAATTTATCAGTCCCTTTCCACAGCAAAATAATTGCAAAGTACTCAATGACATGAATTAATTGGTACATAGGGGACCAATTTCGAGCCACTTGTATGACGTTTCTTCTCACATTTTAAGACAATATATATTAAATAAAGTCGGTCCCAAAGAACAACATTATTAGTGCATAACTTGTATATAAAATACAATTTCAAATTAAATAAATTGATTTTAGAAAAGAAATTATAATTATAATTTTAAGTAGTGTGATTTCTAAGATCAAGGTACTTTGAATAGCGCCTTGCAAGAGTCGACGATATAATTACTACCTCCGTCATATAAAAATAGGTACATATCAACTAATGTCGTAGATTAAGAAATATAAATTAATATTGTTGGAAATACAAAATTTCACACTTAATTCCCTAATATACTCTATTCAAGACTAATTCAATTTAATACACTACAAATTTATTAATAGCTGGACTAAGGGTATATTTGAAAAAGAAATTAATTGTTCAACTTCGTTTATATAAATAGACTATAATGCGAGACAAATAAAAAAAATAGGCTTTTTTGTGGGACGGAAGTAATAATTTTTAATATAATTATTTATACCCCACTTGTCTACCTACCACTTCTTTTACACAAAAAAAACATCATTAATACTAGTTAATAATAATAATAATAATAATAATAATCAATATATACCATGTTTTTAATTCATTTTAAGAGTTTATTCTCCTAAGTCCTAACGTAACAAGTTCAAGCCGCAAATTAAATATATCTTCTTAAAAAAGGACATTTTCTTTTTTACTTATCAACAGTGAAAAATTATTACAAGTGTGTCAACTAATGGTTGGTGAATATAGACAATAAACAAACAAATTGAGAGTTGAGAGTTGTTAATCCAACGCTCTAACAAAGTATAAATGATTAATATAAGACTACCTCTGTTTTGAAAAAATAATCCAGTTTTTCTTTTTTTATCCGTCTCAAAATAGGGGTGGCAACGGGTCGGGTTCGGGGCGAATTGAGTCTGCCCCCGCCCGGACTCGTGACGCTCTTTTCATGCCCGCCCCCCGACCCACCAAAATTTGGGACGGATCGGGTTGGGCTGGTCACGAGGAGGATCAAGTTAGTGTTTTTGACCCGTTTAGTGACCCATTTAGCTTTTTTAAATATATTTTTCATTTTTTTCTTTAATTTTTTATTTATTTTTAATTTTTTAAATTTAAACTAGGCGGGGCAGTTCGGATTGTCCCCGACCTGCCCCCGCCACGTGACCCGATTAACCTTTAGCTGACCTTGCCCTGCCCCGATCCGCCAACCTGCGGGGCAAAACAAATTTGCCCTGTTCAGGGTCGGGGCCCTACGGGTTCTCCAATGGGTCAGTTTAAATTGTCATCCTTATATCAAAATATAGTTCTATTTTCTTTTTAAAAAATAATTAAAATATTAGTTCTCTTATGTGCTTTTATTTAATGTGCATAGTTATAAAAAAGATAGAATTATTAAAGTGAAATAATTAATAAATGAAAGGGTAAAATGAGAAATGATGTTAAAATTTACTTTTCTAATACTATTAAATAATTTTTTCTTAATCATTGTGAAAAATAGAACCATCTTTTTATGATAGAAGTAGTATCAATTTTCATTTTCATTTAATTGTCCTTAAGTCAATCTCTTTGGCTTAGTTTTGTATTGCTAGAGCTTCTCCAATACGCAACTTCTGTTGTGCTGAATAAAATAGTTACTGCGAAAAGAATTAATTTAGTGTTTGGTAAACTTTTTTACTAAAATTACTGTACGGTCTAAAAACAATTTTTAAGTGTTTGATAAATTTAACTATGTTTCATTGCCGTGACAGTTTGCATTTACTAAAAGGTACACAATTTAAATATTTTTTATTATTATATTCGACCCTTAATTTTTTCCTTTTATGAATAATATGTAATATATATGTTATCTAACAAAGAATTAAAAAATAATAGACAAAGAATAACTAAAAAATTTTCAAAAATTTCTTTGTTGAAAAAATTATTTTAAAGTAACATATTGATAAAATATAGAAAAAAATAAAATAAACATACATATACATATATTACATAATCAAATAAATTATGATTCAATGATAAATTTTAAATAAAATAAATTGTTGCATAAGATAGTTTGTAAATTTTTTCTATCTTTATTTAATATATCAAAAGGCATAAAAAATTAAATATAAGGTTAAATTTGACAATTTAATTATTATTAACTGGAGAAGCTAAAAGTAGAAATTCTACTGCTTCTCAAAATCTATTATATGATGTTATTACTTCTCTAATAATCACTGTTTTTAAAATTTACCAAATACTTTCATCAGTTGTGCTTCTAAAAAAAAGAAGTTGGGCATTCAAAAGCAACCCCGGAGCCTTTATTATTTGTTTAAATTAATATAATATCATTTTATTATAAATGATTTAATATAATATCGTTTTTAATTTTATTATTTGTTTAAATTAAATATAAGACTTTCATCACATTATTTTTACCTTGACCCTCCAACTATTTATTAAGTTATACTTGCTCTTAGTTAACTAGTAATAATAATCTCAAACCAGATGTAATCTCGCCATACGCATACGTAACGAGAAATTATTAGAGAAGCATACACATTAGCTACCATATGTGCGTATGGCGAGATAATCCCACCATACATGTGGCGAAAGATTATTTTCACTTAGTTAATTGTTGCCAGTACTTGAGTTCAACCCTACCATTTGCCTTTACTTGAGTTCAACCTTACCATCTTTTATCTAGTTCATGTGCGGACCCCTTCTTGTCTTGTGATGCCAAAAATTCAAAAATTTATGAAAAAATGAGTCTATTCTTGTCATGTCCGGAACCCTTCTTGTCTTGTGATGCCAAAAATTCAAAAATTTACGAAAAGTTGAGTCCATTCTGCCTAATTAAATCGACCATCAAATCCCTTTTATTTGATCTCTTTATCATGTTTTGTAATCATAGTTAATTTTTTTTTTAAATTCATAAACGTATTACATGCTTAGGAAATGTACTGGTCAATGTTTGCACGTTTAATGTAGAGTCATTCTGATGTAGACGCACGTACACTTAACACTCTCACAAATTCAACACAAAAGAATTGGATTCAACTCTAGGAAAAAAAAACACTTGTTTTTCTTATTCAAGAGTAATTGAAAACTATAGAATGCTTGAAGACGGACATAAATAGACTGCCATTTGGACTCCAGACTCGCAATGGGCCGGGCCCATTATAATTGTCAAAATAATCAAAACTTAAAATATAAAAGAAAGAAACAGCACCGAAACTGAAAATAGCAACATAATTTGGCAAAAATACGACATGAGCAATGGCAACATGACTGGTTCAATCCGTCCAGTCGAATTATCCTCAAAGTTGGTGTCAATTATGTATGCCAAAGTCACGATCACTTCATCAACTATCAACAATCATATCTTTCCAAATATGCAAGTGCCTGTTCCTCTTCACTAGATACAAGTCTCATCACATTCCATGTTAATGGAGATCAGCATTCGCACACACAGTTTGCGTGCAAACTCATAAAGACATGTAGAAAACACAATTGGTTAAGAAAAAGGCTTTTCGTCTGCAATTATGAAACCTGAGACAAAAACTAGCAACTACTACTTATATTCAATAAATTGATATTACTAATAACGCGCTCTCCCTTTTTTTTTTTTTTTAAATTGATATTACTTATTTTACTAGTTAAAATCATGTTTTTTGGTAAAACATTTATATGTTGTCATATATGTGAGATGATATAAATAACTATTTTATTCTTTAGAGTACTTACCTTACCTTCACTATTTACTAATTAGGTGCCCGTCCAATAATCCTCCAATAAATTAATCTGTCAAAGCAAATCAGCAACAAGTCAAATAAAGCCATAATTTTTTTAACTATAAGCTCTTGCAAATTTTCTTTCATGAACTTTGAAATCTTCACTTGTTCTACAAGTTGGACGTTTGTACACACCCGTCAAAATCAAATCCATCATCCGATGATGTGGTTCACATTTCTATACATAATAATACTCAATTTTGTTCTGTCTTTAGATGGTACAATTTAACGTATTACAATTTCATGTGATGCATACCAACTTTGATGGGTCCTAATTAATGAGTCATTTTACGGCTCTATTGTGAAGCTCAAATTCTCCGTCCACATCACCCGCTTTAACTCATCGAAACCAACTTCCGAGCATGTAAACACCTGCCTATTTGATACTTTTTCATCCGGCACCACCACATTCTGCATACTCCACCACCTACACCCGTGGCTAGTAGTGGTAATGAATTCGCCCACTACTATTTCTTCCACCTTCGACGGATTGTAAATGTAAACCAAATTCCCAATTACTCGAGCGTTTATCGAAGAAATCTCAAAGCTCAAGCCCTTTAATTTTTCAACGTATGGGCAAGGCAATTCACCAATTTCTTCACATTGAAAATTCTCTTTCACAACCTTCCAAATCTTCACCTGTTCAACATTTTGGACATTCTTACACAAACCCACCAAAATCAAATCCTCGTTTAAAGTTCCAATATTGTAATCAACAACGTTAATGAGTTGTCCAGGACTTAGGGTATAGCACCTAGACCAAAGTTTTGACTTTAAATCGAACCAATATGTCAAACCTGATTGTCGATCTGTGACAAAGAGTTTTTCTTTTGTGGTTGCAATCGAAAGACAAGTAGAAGCGGACAAGTCTAACAAAGTTCTTGGCATGTTGTCGCACGTATACCATGTACATGTATTAATGTTATAGATCTCAATAGGAGATAGATCACTCTCGTAATCGTAACCGCCACCAGCAACAATGATGGAATCCCCAATTCGTGCGACGATTGGGTCTGTCCGCCACCCGAATGGAGGATGCACATGACTCCAAGTGAGATTTAGAGGGTCGAACGAGAAAGATAGTTTTGAAAAGGAAAAAGAGTAAACAAAATTAGAATGGGATGATTTAAGATTTGACATGAATTTGACCGAAGGCCCGACCATTTTCATCCACACGTGTGAACGAGGGTCGTACACATATGTTGAGACATTGTAAGGGTGGTTCGTGGCTTGCTTGTGGAGGATGAGCCATGGTTTTGGTCTATTGAGGTGACGAAGTCCGGATGCCACAGCACAATACCATGACTTCGAGACTTGTGAGGCGGGCACCAAGTCGATGAGTGGCACGTGCGACAGTATAACTTCTAACATATCTCCATGAATTTCCACTCCATCTTCGTGTATTACTTCATCTTCAGTTCTTGCCATTTCTTTCTTGAATCTTTGTGTATCAATTATCATAATTATCAAATATTTAAGCCTTTATATAGTTGGCTGCCGCTGACTCCCTTTCTATTTTCCACCCTTAGAAAATTCCAACTGTTAGGCCAAGTCTTGAATTTGAAATACAGTTACAACTTGCATAAGTTTATGTCTAGAAACATGGAACTAGCAATAATTAATCAGAAAATTTGGTTAAGTCTGCTTATATAAAATTTAACTCTGTATGCATGACTACCGATTCTAGGTGATTATGCCAATACTATATTGATTCTGGAGTCATTTTATCACAACGATTAATGAAAAATTAACGAGAAAAGGTGAAATTGTATATAGAAATGGATCATTAAGTAAATTAAAAGAATTATATTGAACTTGGGTAATTAATTTGATTATTAATTATTTCAAACTAAACGTGGTTAGGTAAAAGAGAAAAAGGGATTTCAGCACAATTGACCTATTAATAACAACTTTCCACTATGTGCAAGACTTTGAATGAGTGTATCATGTTGTATTTTAAACTTACAAGAGCGACGAACTATGCTTAAGGAAATCAATGAATCATTGGTTGGTCAATTTTGACGCCTTCGACGGTTTGCTTGGAATTAACGAAAACTTGAGAAAATTATTTAATTATGTCAATGTTTTTGAAAGCATGCCGTGTGAAAAAATGTCGAAATCAAATTTAAGTAAAACATATAGGAACAAGAATATGCAATAAAACACAACCAGTGCAGGCACGTGCGCCCAAGCTTTAAGCGCACGCCTAGAAATGCTCATAGGTGACTTTAATATTAACAATATGTATTATAGAAATGATGAACTACCCATTGTGTGCATTGTAAAAAATATCGACCTTATTAAATGATATTTTGTTTAAGTGTCTTATTGGTTAAAAAGATTTAAAATATCAGACAATTAGTAATATATCATTTGAAGTGATCACTATAGTTTACCATGCACATTGTGGGTATTGAAAATTTTATAGTAATATATTAATGCAAAATTCATTTATTGCTAAATGCTAATTATGGAGACGTGCTCTTTAACAAACCAATTCCCTTTCCCCCGCGCACCAACCCCTGCGCTGGATAAAGGAATCTGCTACAAACCCACAAATGGAACTTGCTTGCCATATTTAAGTGCATGTATGGTGTACCAAACACAATCTATACTATACTAAAAGCAGAAGTAAAAAGTACCTTTTTCCTGCCTAAAACATGATTCTGGAATCAGAATCTTTTTTACTTTTTTTTTTGGGCTTTTTTTTCTTATATTTTAGTTTTTGTTTCACTATTGTAACTACCCACTAATTTTAAGAAAACTACTCATATTTTTTATTGTAACTACCTATCTATCTATTTATTTTCTGTAACTACCTCTAATTTAATTGACGATACCCATGTTTTCTGACATGCGTATCTATATAAAACTTATTTTTCATTTATAGTTATTTTGCATATTAATTTATTTTGATATTTGCTGCATTTTTGCTACTCATGTTTATCCGCATCTATTCTTGCTTTTCTTATTTTTTTTTTTGGCTTGTGTTGGTGATTTTCATATACTAAAGAGACTCTGATGACTTTGTTGCATTTTTTATTTTGTTGGGATATATCACATTTAGATATTGAGAAAATTAAAATAATCCTTGAATATTATGTTTATGAACTAATTAGTTGCTCAATTAAAATAATAATATTTGTATTTGTATGCTTTAAACCAATATGTGCTCGATTGTCTTTCAATAATAATTTACATTAATTGATTATTAGTTTTGATAGTTTTTAAGTAATTTTATGCACTTGATAATTAACACTTTTTAGTAATTAATTAATTTTTTTGGGTACTTATTAATTATTTATTTGAAATAGATTTAGATTGTTTAACATCACGAGGGCTTTTTTCTTAACATCGTTAATTAAGGGATTACTAATTAGTGATTTGATTTTAATCATAAATATTTATTTACATATATTTTAATTTTTTAAATTAGAATCTTCATTATTAAAATGCATTCATGTAGTTTAAAAGTAGTAGTATGTGTTAATAAATAAAGTGCTTCAGATATTGGTTTGCGATTAGTTTAGTTTACATCTTTTTTTTTTTAAATAATACAATGGGGGAGATAGAGGAAGGGGAAATAGGTGTGATCCAAATCCAAGACCTCCCTCTTAAAACATGATTATTTAATCATTGCACCATCTATTTGAACTATTGATTTACATCATATTTATTTAAATTAGATAAATCGTGCACACAGAAAAAAAAGAAAAAGAAAAATCTTTTGTATTCTATTTGATATGTTTTAGTAATTTTACGGCTTAAATAAACTTTAACAACTAAAATATATGCTTGGCTATTGTTTGACATTTAACTTGGTTTAGGTCATTGTAGATAGCATTTTGATATATTAAAAATTAATAAGAAATTAAAAAATATATATAAAGGGAAAAAAGCCAAATGATTTTCTCTTTTATGTCCTAATTAAGTATATCTTATTGGAATCGAAAATGTGTTCCGTGTAAAAAACCAACAAATAAATCAACAATTGTCGTTTATTAAAAAAATGTGTTGGGAAATTTGTAATACTTAAAAAAATATATATCTTTGATTTAAAATGCTATGTTTAATTAACAATTTTATATTTACATAATAATTACTTAAATTGTCTTTCTATGTATTACTATTTTTGTAACATTCATTATATATTGTCACGGAATTAAGTCCGTGTAATGCACGAGTGGAAAAACTAGTTAAAGAATATAACAAAGATACCAGATTATTTTTAACAATTCAAGCCCCACAAAGATACCAAATGTCATTGTGTTTTAAAAAAAAAAAAGTGTCTCTTTTTCATAATTTTTTAAAAGTGTCTATTTCTGAGCTAAAGAAAATTCAATTTTGGGAGAAAATGCACCAAAATGCGTGCAGATGATAGCTATGGGCCGTGAGGGAATAAGTGTAAGGTTTTGTAATGGTAAAAGAACATGTGTTTTGCAAAGTCATGATTGTGCATTACAAATGAAATGTCAAGAATCTAAAATCATATGTCTTGAATGATAAAATTAGTTGTATAGACTAACGTATTAATTGTCATTCTTTACATTTCACTTCACTGAATAAAAAGCTCCATGGTCGGCTGGCCGCATCATTAATTTTTCTTCCTTTTCTCCTTGCAACCCTAGATTTCTACTTCACAAGTCTGAATAATGAAGAAGTTAAGAAGATAGAGGCTATAAATTGTGTATTTCCTTATAAATCTCTCTCTTCAGTACTTGGCAGTCATTTCAATATTTGTTCAGAGTCATTTTAGTCCAAAAAAAGTGTGTTTGTGACACAAATGCAAGTGGTCAAAAAAGGGGACATTTTGGCGCGAGCACATTTATTTTTGGATATTTCTTGCAATTTTCTCATTAAATTTAGAGATATCAAAATAACTCGAGAATAGGCTCTCATTAACCGGCGATCTCGTATTACAGTGATGGATAAAAGGTTTTTGTCCTCGAGCTCTAATCGGTGTGTGTGAGGGGGAAAAAACGTACACGCCAGCAATCTTTGGCTTGTCGAACAACTTGCCGGAAAAGGAAAATAAACTAATAACTAGTTCTACGGCCGAGTTTTGACATTTCGCAAAATTGTGGAGCTTCGTGGTGCCGAATTCGGCTTGCCATTTGGAGTCCCCTATATGAATTTGGTGAAATTCTTAGAGAGCAATGATGAGATCCACTAGACATGGAATTTTGCAAAATATACTAAAAATGGTTTCGAGGGCCATCCATTACGAAAAGACCTTCATCTAAAAATATACTAAAAATGTGCGTAATGTGATTATTCAATTTCGTCCCATTCATTTATGTAAAGTTATGGTTGAGGAGGTTAAGGATGAAGGATTTGTCTCTCCGAAAACAAAAAAATAACATACAAACAGAAACCATATCATACCGATGTTTTAAATGATAACAAACATAATACAACTGATTATGTAATTATACTGGAGAGGCCGAAGAAGGAGAAGAAACTATTCACTTCTAAGTTATCCATAGAAGTCATGGGGGCTATGAGTACGTGGATCTATGTAGAAAAGTGTTCAGTGTTCTGCTCGAGTGATAAAGTGTATAAATGCTATATAAATTATGTTATTTTCTCACACTTTGATTATTTCGAATGTCTAATATTTGCATATTAATTAAAATTTATGTTTTGCGAAATAGATAAAAAGGTTAAATTAAAATGGACACAATTCGACAAAGTTTAGAAGAGAAATTGGAGCTCAAGAAATTCGAGATCGGAAGAGCAATTTTTCTTAAGGCGTGAGCATGATTGTTTTGGATCGACAAGAAACGGATTTGAGAAATTAGATTTGGTCAAATTGTATTTAAATAGAAACGCGGGAAAGAAAAGAAATAAATGGGCTTTGACTTTGGCGACGTGGTCCGACATGTGAAGTCTTGGAAAGCAAATTCACTCGGGAGATAAGAAGGAAACTAGACGGGCCAGCAAAGAAAAAGAAAAGGGCCCAATACTTGACTCAGAGGGATTCCAATTGGGGACGCCAATTTTGGTAAGAGATTGATAATTCACTCGCACGGGCACGGGAGGGAAATATATATTCTGACTTTTGGGCTTTGAAAAGGAGAAAAAGAAAGCAACTGGAAGGGATTCGGCTGGACGAAGAAAGGACAAACGAAACATTGGCTGGACAATTCACTTGCACGTCAACTATTGGAGAACAATTTTTGGTGACTTCTATTTTAATTCATGGATAGCTAAATTTATATTTTCCAGCACAAATATAGTTGAAGTTTTGATTATAGTTGTGAGATCGAATTGATTTTATTATATTCCTTGTTCTTGACCTATTTATATATTTCTCGTTTTTATTAACAAATTGGATATAACCTAGCTTAAATAGATCGATTGTATCTTTTCATTAGTTATAATTAGTGGTCTTTCTAGTGTTTAATGTTATTGATAAATTAAATTCTAAGAACGCTTCTAGGGTTGTTTATTAGTAAAGGAAGTAATCAACGAGTTTCTTTTGATTATTGAAAAGGTAAGGGAGGATATGTTGTTTGATCGTATCAATAACCATAACTAATTTAAGAAAAAAATAAAGGGTTTTATATTTACATCAATGATCAATTGTTGAAATCAATTCTGAAATTATAACTAGGGCTGGATATTTATCATACATATTATTTTCTAATCAATCTACACTCTTAGAATTTTTGCACTTGAATTGTTTACTTTAATTTACATTTTATGTTATTTTATTTTGTTTATCAACATCCAACCCCTTTTATTTTAGTTATTTTACTTTGTCAAGAATTAAATCTTACCGGTCCCTGTGGATACGATATTGCTCACTGCTACTCCTGCAGTTTTTATATTTTTAGAGCAAATTTATTATTATTTGTTGGATTCGACACCTACCATCGAGAATAACCCGAGCTTGCTGGAGATCCACGTTGGACGTTAATGGGTCTGCCGATTCTTTGCAAAACAATGCACAGGTAAACTGAGCATGTTATGAGAATTATATATGTACTGGTACATGTTCAATTGGTGTAATAGCAAGACTAAGACGAAATGGCAACCTTTTGATAACTAAATTTGCAGCACAAATGTCAACAAGTCTAATACATTTTGAATTCCCTCAACATTAAGCGTGGAAAATGCGAAACATATTGCAAAACAAGTTTGAAAGAGTTAGTAATTCGAGATGGTAGCTTTATGCAGCTGCAGAAATGCACTCAATTGCCTGTTTGCATATGCCGGTCATGGTCGCCTCAGGTCCGTATACCTGCACCAGATGTAAAATCAGTTAAAATTCTCCGGATTCTTTGGAATTAAGATAACATTTTTGCACAACTCTATTTGCAACGCATGTCTGAAGAGGATTTCAGGTCTAAGTTGATGTCAGGCATACCTCAATAGGAATGCCGATTTCTTCTGCAAGTAATCTCATTTTGGCAAGTCCCTTTTGGTAATTAGGACCTCCTCTTCGGACGTACAAATGCATCCTTGCAGCCTTAAGCTTCGACTCCTGATATAAGTGGGTAATATTAGTTCTTGGCTTATATATTCATAAGCATGCCCCGGGCTGGACCTTCTTAATCTCATGTAAAGGCATGTTTTGTATTGATCACTATTCCATTCAAGAATCTAAATTGAGGAATTATTTTGGGAACTGATCATGGTAGAAAATTTCATTCTCTATGCCACAAAAATTGTAACTAAAATTTTATTTATCTTTTCTTGAAAATTTAAATACCCATATTGTAGAGCAAACATACGGATGAGGTTTCAAATTACATCCACTACCACCTCTCCCTTTTTCATTTACTAAAGCAGAAATAGATGAGAAAGCTGTGAACAAATATATTACCACATGGTATCATCCTAAGTATGAAGAAACGGCACTGATAGAAACAGAAGTTAGCATACCTTCTCCTTTAAAGCTCGAATTATGCCATTAAAGGTAGCGGCAACATCAGTAAAGTTAGCTATTCCTCCACCAATTACAAGGGCTCTTCGCTGACCATCGGGATCAGCAGTTGCACACTGTATACAATATTCATAAATATCTTTATCTAGATGGACGACGTGCATATAAAAATTATTTTAGTTTAAATATGCCCCATCGGTACTTAAGTGGACTAGTATTTCACTATCTATAATAGATGAAAATCTTAATTACTTGTTCAAATAAGATGAGAACGAGAGGGTAACATGTTTGACTAAGTCTAAGAATAAGTCTTTCCGTTCCCAACCATATGTGGCAGGTTGCCCTTTCTTGAAAGCAACTCTTGCCATGGTCATGGTGTCAAAGTAAGTAATTTATTTCAATTTTAAACAAACAAGGAAATTTATTTATTTATTTATTTTGAATCTTATTTACTTGTGGGTAGAATTTTTTAAGCTTAGATAAACATGCTTATACTAAGATTATATGCAACAACAAGATACTCACGTCAATAACAACTCTGGCGTACTGCAAGACCTCCTCCTCATTAGGAGCGCCACTGTATTCTGCATAGTTACCAAGCTCGGATGCAAAGCCAAGATCTCCAACCTGGTTGAGTGATGTAGCAAGTGTAAGACTAACAAAAAATTAGGAAAGTAATGAAGAAAATTAAATATCCAAGTGCAAGAAAATTTGTAAGTTGAGGAACATACAGTGTCTGCATAGATGACACTTGCACCTCCTCCAGCCACCATGGTCCAGATTCGTCCCTTGGGGTTCAAGACAGTGAATTTCAAAGATGCACTCGTCTACAAAAAAGGATGGGGGAAAAAAGATCAACCTAACAATTCTGGCAACTATTTTTTCTATGTAGTTTAGCAGATGTACATCCTCATTTCATGTTTGAGATCATATTGCTCTTAGGAAATTTAACAGTGATGGGATATTTTACATATACCTTTTCATCTAGTCCATGAATAAAGCTTTCCGAAGGACTCATAACTCTTCCAAATGGCATGGGAAATTCAATATTTCCCCATCTGAAAAATCAAGTTGTGTAAGAAATCAAGTGAATAGGGTAACCAAGTTGCAGTCAACAAAAGCGACAAATTTTTACTTTTTGAAGTTCTTAAATGCAGCAGTATCGTCGAGTTCGCCTCTCATATCCAAAGGATAAGGCTTTCCATCAACCAAGGTGAAAGGGTTCATCTCAAGGAAAGTGAAATCCAGATCTGCGACATGAAGGAATCAAGTTCATTATCAAAGTAAGAGACTACGAAAAAGTTAGTTAGCTGTTTATCAGCTCTTCCGATCTCCCACTCAAGCATACCCAGAAACAATGAGTAGATCACTTTGATGAACTCCTCGATTACGCCTTTGATCTGCATTATACAAAAAAGCCTTCATGTAAGCATTTTTGAAGTTATGGTATGGGATCAAACAGAAATATGAAGAGATGGCACTATTAAATTTTCAAAGAATGCTACCTCTAAGGGAAGGGTTGCTACGAGTGGAGCACATATCTCTGATGTAAAAGATACTCCTGTTGGGACAAAGATGGTCTTAACCTAGATACAGAGAAGAAAATGTCTCATTGTAAGAAAGCTTTTCAATGTTTCACCAACTTATTCTTTTGCAGAAGCTGGATTAAAAAATCTGAAAACTGCAAATAGTTCATTCAGTTCATGTTTTAACCAAATGATTCACTGGCTTCTTTCCACATGATTTTAACCGTATAACCAGACCAGTCCATGGTTTTCCCCATGGAACCTACTGGTCCGGTTTCGAAAGCATATCGTTTTTGCTAACTTGTACAAGTAAAAATATAGAAACTTTTACCTTGTCCCAATTTTCTTCAATCTCAATTCCTCCACATTCAGAAAAGCTGATGCTACAACCAAGCCTCTCAGAGACCATATTAAGGTAGAACTCTTCATTGTGTGGAACAAATGGTTCAACAATGAATGTTGTAATGGGTCCTTTGCATCCGCCCATCTCTACCTGTGTTAACCAGCAAACGTTTCAGCAAAACAGAAATGAAAACAAGAGGAATTTTTGTCAAAATTATAGACCTTTATTTATGCATAAGATTACATGTTGATGGTGGTCCGCTCTCTGCTAAGCAAATACATAAAATCACTTGAAAACATCTCAAAATACCTCTTTGCCAAGCCGGTCTTTCACAAATGAAGCAGCCTGGGCCAGATCCAGGTTCAAGGCAACCAGACCGCTTTTTCCACGCTTGCCAAACAGCATATCAGGTTTGACAACCAGTTTTGTTGAAGAGAGCCAAGGTTCTTTATCAACCAACTCATTGAAGTCAGTTGAATCTGTAACCTGAGACACAGTTGGCAAGAATGTCACTCTACTTCATTTGAGATTCCGACAAAAATTTCCAAATTATGCTTTCATTCTAGATGATTGAAATGAGAAGTCACAACCTCTTAGTTTCCGAAAGACTCGTAATTCTCAGAGAATTAGTTTTCATGTTTTGCTTTGGAAATATTGACAGTGTGTCATAATGAACAAGAATTTAGCGCCCCCCCCCAACAAAAAGTCCAGTACCATCCGATCCACCTTGCAGAGCATGTCATGAAGACTTTTTCAAATTTCCAAGAATCGTTAGAAGTCTGCAAGATCTCAGAAGATGGGGATACATTCACGTCATCTCAATATGAGAAACTGAATATGTTAGAAAATCCTAATTACCGCATTTCCATCAAATTATGCTAAACATACAAAGCACTCTAAATTGTTTCGAGTAGTCAACAAATTCTTGATAATTTTACCAAATTGGTAAGCCTATACTCATGAACTGAACGACTGAAGTCGCAAATCAAGAAATAGAATAAAGAAAGTACCCAAGAAAAAAAAAGGAAAAAGGAAAAGAAAACAGAGCCAAGAAATTGAAAAAAAAAAATCTTACTTGGGCAGATTTGATTGGCAATTCAGAACCAGAAAGCCTCTTGAAGTGCTCTTTCAGCAGTTTCTTGGAATCATACTCTCTGATCTTCTTCCTCGCCATTATATAACTTCCGAAAGTAAATCCAAATCCCTGTACCAATGTTATCAAGAATATTCAAACCCAAAGAAATGCAGATCTGCTCACACAATCGTAATATAAAAGAAAATTAAATGACGAAATAGTGGAGATTCTTTACTGTTAACAGAAGACCCAGAAGGGATTCCAAGAATTTCTGGTATGTATAGTATTATTACTGATAGTACAAACAGCTTTGTGGCACAGATTTGAATGCCGGGATTCTGCAGCCATATTTATAGTAAGAAGTTTGATCCGGCTATAGAGAGATAACTTCTCCTTGTGGAGTGGAAAAGTGTTATATGACTCTTTGTTATTGGGAGATTAAGGGATCTGTCCTCTGATCCCCCAATAACAGGGGGCTATGTGGTACTTTTTCACTCTATAAAAAAGATCTTAGCTCTCTTTAAAATTTTTTATAAGTTTCAGGTAGAACATGTTTGGTGAGGCACTCAGGCTTAAGAAAGATGTAAGTAAAGCTAAGACTTATGTGGTCTAGTGACGTTTAGTTTCGCACACTTTTATCAATTATTCAAATCCCACCCTTACCATCCTCTTGTAATATTCTCAAGAAAAAAAAATGAAGAAAGAAAGACATAAGTAAAAAAAACATTTTTAATTTCATAAAACAATTCACAAATTCCATGAGCATCCAACCTACCACAATCCTCCATTTGTTTTCTAATTTTTTTTTTTTCAGAGAAAGTTTGCTATAATAATTAAGTTCACAAGAATGCACGTAGTTCCATGTTGATTTTCAACTTACTGCAACTCTCTTTTTTTACACTGTCTCAACGCATGCAACCAGCATAAATCTCACAAACGTTTAATTCGTTGCCAATCAATGTAACTCTTTTTACTCTCTTCATTACTAAAGATTAATATACTTTTTGCTAATTTTTCCCATTTTCAGATATGTAGAGATTAATTATATTTTTACCTTATGAGTATAAGAAAACACTACACAGGACAATGTGACATTACTTTCAAGTTGAAAAAGAAATATATTTATTTTAACAAAGGACCAATAAAGTTACTAATTTTAGTACTTATATATATTATAGTTAATTACTTAAAAGTAAAGTCTTTAAAGCTTAGCCAAATGTGCAGCTAGTTTGTAGAAGTTGGCAACTTAGGTGGACCAACCATATGGTAAAACTAGTAATGCTATTATGAAGAATTTATTTTTTATTTTCATGTATTTTTGGTACCGTGGGATGGTCCAAAAAGGGGAACTTGACTCGCACACTTTGTTAGGTAAGCATTTTGATTTTTTATTGGTCTTTTTGGGCGAAAAAATTCATGCGTACGTGATGAGATATTGACATTTTGAGGAATTTAATATATGTTTGTCTATGTAATTAGATTTTCATCAGTGTGTTACACGGGTAGAGTTTTAAAGAAATTTTATACATAAAATATAATATAATTATATTTGTCAAGTTTAATGTTATAAAGAAATTGAAAAACACAACATGTATGAAATTAATGTACATCGTATATTTACAAGTAGCATACAATCAATTCTTTATTTTGTTGACATAGTTTTAAATTTTTGTTATTAGTCTATCGATATCTCGATGAATCAATAATTTTTTAATTAATTCTTATATGTTATTTCCTTTAAAAATAATAAAACTTGATAGCATAATTCTATATTTAGTTTCACACACGTGTATTTACAGACATACTATATAAGCTTCACAACCGTGTGTTTTATGGACATGTTATAGTGACAGAATAAAATACAATAGAGTACGAGAACATAAATCATGAAATTATATAATCAAACAAAGTAAAATTGAAATTTATTAGGCAAATATGAGATATATCTAACCAAAATGTAATACGCAGATAGAATCTCAAAAAATATTAAATTAAATGATTAAAAGGAAAAATATGTTAATAATAATAATATTGAAATCTCGATTGATATATTATCTATTTTCATGTAATTAAAATTCATTAGGCAAATATAAGATATATCTAACCAAAATGTAATATATAAATAGAGTCTCAAAATAAAAATATTAAATTAAATGGTTAAAAGAAAAAGTATAATAATTGAACCAATAATTTTTTTATTAATTTCTATTTTTTATTTCCTTTAAAGATAATAAAATCCGGTAGTATAATATATATTAGTTTTACACTCGTGCGTTTCACAGACACAATATGCTTCACATCTGTGAGTTTTACAGATACATTATGCTGACAAAATAAAATACAATGGAGTAGGAGAATATAAAATGATAAAATTACAAAATCGAGCAAAGTAAAATTAAAATTCATTAGGCAAATATGAGATATATCTAACGAAATTGTAATATATAAATAGAGTCCCAAAATAAAAGTATTAAATTAAATGATTACGACGCTCTTCCGATCTAATAATAAGGAAAAGTAATACTGAAATCAATATTGATATATTATCTATTTTTATATAATTCAAACTCATTATGCAAATATGAGATATATCTAACCAAAATGTAATATGCAGATAGAGTTTCAAAATATATATATTAAATTAAAAATTTAAAAGAAAAATATAACAATAAGAAAAAATATAATATAATAACTTATAATTTTTTTATTAATTCTTATTTTTTATTTCCTTTATAAGAAATAAAACCTGATAATATAATGTATATTAGTTTCGCACATGTATATTTACAGACTACTATATTTAACACTTATGCTGTTTATGGACATATTATGCTGAGAAAGTAAAATATAATATATTACGAGAATATAAAATCATGAAATTATAGAATCGGATATAGTAAAATTGATTAAAATGTAATATGTAGATAGAGTTTCAAAATAAAAATATTAAATTAATTGATTAAAAGGAAAAACATAACAATAAAAAAATATATAATAAATGAACCAATAATTTTTTTTATTAATTCTTATTTTTTATTTCCTTTAAAGGCAATAAAACCCGATAATATAATCTATATTAGTTTCACACCCACACACTTACAGACTAATATGTTTAACACTCGTGTGTCTCACGAGCATATTATGCCGAGAAAGTAAAATATAATATATTATGAGAACATAAAATCATGAAGTTATACAATTAGACATAGTAAAATTAATTAAAATGTAATATATAGATAGAGTTTTGAAATAAAAATATTAAATTAATATATAGATAGAATCCTAAAATAAAAATATTAAATATAATATGCAGATAAAGTTCTGAAATAAAAATGTTACATTAATATATAGACAGAGTTACAAAATAAAAATATTAAATTAATTGATTAAAAGGAAAAGTATAACAATAAATAAAAGTATAATAACATAATAATGACATCATCAATTGGTTTTTTAAAAGAGCCAGACAATGAACGGGAAAATCATTTTTAATTGAGTCCACAATCAAATTGAGCTAGACAAACTGTTGATTAATATACATATATATATATATAGATGTCTCGCGAAATTGTACTTTGATATCTGAAAAGATCGAAAATTCTTTTTATTTGGTACTGAATAGTGTTCAACGCTCTCTCTTTCTTCTCTCTCTCATTCCCCGCCCCCAACATACACGAGGGATATATGGTAGGGGAGGGAGATTTGAGGAGAGGCCGGTGTAGTTTGAACTTGAGATATTTAACTTAAAACGCAAATATTTTAATCACTACACTACAATTCGAACTACGTGCCCAATGCCCTCTTTGGTACGTATTGAAAAAGACAAAAAAATGAATAAAATGAAAATTGCAGAACTCACAGGAGTAACCAATAAAAAAATGATTTATCTATTGAAACTTACTACTAATACGTGGTAAAATACAAATAAATGGTTCTTACAAATTATTCTATCATTTTCAGCCAACCCTATTGGGTAGCGGGGTCCTATATTTGGCAATTCAAATCAAAGCGATTTTGAAATGGATATTGGGCTTTTGTATAGTCAATACTGTACAGCTCCTCTTTTTTTTTTTTTTCCTTATAATTAATATTATTATTATTTTATTTTAGAATAGGTCACTTCTAAATTCTAATAATTGAATAAATTATTAGCACCACGTCACGTGGATATATGTAGTTACATACAATCACACCATCATATGGATGCCGATTCTAGGAAATTTTTTTATCTAATCATTTTGTTATACATGCAACCACCAACCGTGAATTGTATGAGTTTTTTTAATTACTATGTTGTTTTGTATATTTACTTCCCGTTGAGTTTCATGGGGTGTGATTAAGTGAGTTCATTTTAGCACCACATGTATCATACACTATGGCACCATATGACACATGTAGTATGTGTGTGGAAGTGTCGCTACATGTGCCATATGGTGCCATAGTTTATGACACATGTGGTGCTATATCATTTTCAGTAATTAAGTTATGAAGAGTTTACTTTGATTAATTATAATTACATTAAAATCCATATATATCTGCATATATCTAAATCAAGAGTAGTCTAAATAAGTTTTTCCTCTCAAAATGCTGATGTTATGGTTGATGTCATATATTTTTTAATTATTTTATTCTTTTCTATTTTAAAATTGCTAATTTGTGCAATATAACCAGACAGTTTCATCATATTGTATAATTTAATCCTAACATTTTAAATTTGACAATTTCAATCACAAATCTATCTTTTTTTTGCATGATCTATCTTTTTCACTTAAGAAGACAATAATACCCTCTGATTCTTATTAATTTAAAATCTTATATATTATTATATATATTAATCTAAATCAAAAGAAGTTTTCCCTTCCAAACTTTTCCATTTTTTTTCACTTTATTTTGTTATAGTCATTTTAATTTTGTTATTTTTGAACAACTAGTAAAATCTTCTCTTTTTGTTGACATTTTCCTTATACGATTTATAACTTTAATTTTCAGACTTCAGAGCATTCCTGATGTCATTTAAGGGTTTTTTTTTTCTCCCTATCCGTTTTTATAATCGCTTTTTGCCTTATGCGGCTTTTGCTATTTTCTTAATTTTTACTTTCCTATATTAGACAATATGACTTCAACCTTTGCTCATTTCCCCAATTTTATCCATATTTATCGCCTTCCCAGTTTTAGAAAATCGTATTCCCAATTTTCTCTATATTTACCTCCTTCCCAATCTCCAACTATCGCAAAAGATTTGCAATCGCATACCGTCGTTTTTGTAGGGACCATATTTTTTCTAAATCTTTTCCCATGGAAATTACAAATATGTATATATTTGATTCTAATGGCGAAACTTAAAAAAATTTCTGCTCAGATTCTAACTTATAACTTTGGATTACTGAAAATATTATCTCACTCTCTATCTGATGTAAATTAAAAATGTAATTTTTAAGCTTTGATAATTTTATTTTATTTTGTGTGGTGATCTTTGGGTGACCATCTACAACATTTTTTCCCTTCATTTTGTAAAGCCCATTTAATTTCAGTGAAGAAGTTGACTAAATCAACGATGATTTTTAATGAGGGTTGAAAATTTTATTTTAATCGATGAACAGACATTGAGTTAGTTTGAAAAATATTGTATATATGCATTCAATAGAAAATAGATTCAATGCTGGCTCGACCACATTTTTGAAGATACCGTTAAACGAGGTCACAAATTGTAATTTTATTCTAGGCTTTCATTATCAAGTTAAACTTTTTTGAATAAATAAGTAATAATGATGATTCTTGTGATAAAATTGTCAGGCAGAAGTGAACGGATTTGTAAAATGGTTAAGTAAAATGATTCTATTTTCAAATGTTCTAATAGTCAAAATATTTTGTTATTTAATTTGATATAGATTTAGTTATTTAATATATTTTTAATTTTTAGGTACTATGTCTATTTATATTTACTGGTCACAAAGAAATATTATATAATTTAGAACTTATTATTGAATATTTTTATTGAAATCATGTTTGCATTGCATGTATTGCTTTTGTATTTTTCACTGATCTACAAATATTGCTTATTTGTATTTTAATTTTGTAATAATTATATTTTATATATTTTTCATTTGTACATCGCACGTGTGCTTTACTAGTTTTATCTGGAAGCAAATGAAGATCCTGTTTAAGTGACAGTAGATGAGTGGAACTCAAATGAATTTTCTACATCTGTCATGGCATTTGGATTTGTGATGATGTTCAATGACAATGGGCCAAGTCGGGTCGGGTCGGTTCTGAGTCGAGGCCCAAAACTAAAGGGGCCCGTTTTGTATACCGCAAGGCCCAAAAACAGAAGAAAACGTGTTTGTCTTTCGAATGCTGAAAACTGTTTTACGTTTCTTCCCTCTTCTCTTTGGTCGTAACTCGCAGCCACTTACACAGAACGCTAGACTGACTCTCTCTTTTCTTGGCACCAATTTTTCCGGTGTGTTTCTTGCTGAATTTGCTTGCAGCCGGCGGCAGGCGCTTATGGTTGCAGACTTGCGGTTGTTGCAGAGCTGCAGTTGAGTTGCACGCTGCTTCTGCGTCGCCGACTGGCTTCGTGATTCTTTAGCTTTTTGGCACTTCCTATTATCATCAAAATTCTTCATATCATTTGTCAAGGTAGTTTCTCTATTCTCTAATCTCTTTAATTATGTTTCATATTTTCAAATTCAGATTACGGGTTCCCGTAATTTGTGTTTTGATTCCCTAAATACTTGGTTGTTAGATTTATGGCTCCCAATCCGGCAATCCTAAATCTTGAATTCTTGGTAATTGATGTTGACAGCCATTCTTTAGTCCTTTTTGCATTTGCTCATTGCATTATACATTTACATGGGAAACTTGTTTTGTGGCGCCTTTATCATTTTATGCAAGATTTAATTTCTGGATCTCGAGAATCTAAATTTCAAGATTTGTTTATCTTAAATCTTGATTTTGGACTGAAGCAAATATTTGTTTTTTGTACATTTTGTAATGGCAGTTACTAGTTTGTTGAGTATGAATAAATGCATTTATATATTGTGAGGCATATAGTTTCTACTGTATTTTTATCTTGAAGTTACTTAATACAAGACTTCAAGTAATGGATCAAGTTCTCTAATTTTGAAATTCTCCATCTGTGATTAGCATGACTCCACCAGAGAGAACAGATTGCTAGTTATAAGTTGTGAAACATGTTTAGCATGACAAGAGTAAAATGAATGGTATCACTTGCAGAGTCGCACGTTATTACAGGATCAATCTTTGAGACGGTACTTTTTATTTGTCTCTTTATA
This sequence comes from Nyctanthes arbor-tristis, assembly GCA_963692815.1. Taxonomy (NCBI): domain Eukaryota; kingdom Viridiplantae; phylum Streptophyta; class Magnoliopsida; order Lamiales; family Oleaceae; genus Nyctanthes; species Nyctanthes arbor-tristis. The sequence goes on from CAVNYN010233512.1 coordinate 23,198, forward strand.
GTTTATATTTAGTTTCACACTAATTATTAATTCTACACAATGACATTTTATCCTATAAGGGCCGTTTTTGTGAAACTCCTTTCTGGCCCTTGAAGCCGCAGAATATATAGAAATGTGTGAAGAAGACATGTGTCTATTATATGTGCAACCACTGCTGATGCATTTTTACGTGCATTGCACTTATGCGAATACATTTCAGAACACGCATTGAAAGTAGATGCGCATCCTACAAAATATATGTAATTAAGAAAGAACGTTTTCTTTACCATTACATTTCAAACCAGTTCAGGGCTAAAACCTGAAGTCCTAAACTGCATTTACCAAACCTAGAAAAAATCGGACCTGCTCCATATCTCCGCATCTTAGGGCTCCGTTTTGTCTGGTTCATTTTGTAAAAACCCAACAAAAGTGTCTCCGGCATAGTTGAAGTGATGTTTTACATTTCTTGTTTAACAATTTGAATTTTCTGGCAGGATTGGTCCAAAATGGCTAAGGAGAAAATTGAGGAATTGAAGATCCAAATGCACAAATGGTTGAATGGGGGTCATGAATTTATTCAGCAGGTTCCACCAATCCAGCTTTATGCGGCAATTGGAGTACTAGTGTTCACCACATTTCTCTTCATAATCAGTAACTTCTTAATTACTTTGTTCAATTTGTTACAATTCCAAGCTTTCTGAATTTTATTTCACTATGCTAATATTTCTTTGTTGGTATTGGTTTTCTTTTCAAATAGGATATTCTGATGACTTTTTGTTGAATTGAAGCTAGCTTTTATGTAGCTTATATATGAATATTTAAAACCTTAGCAAAAAAGAAAGAGGGGGGGTGGGGGGTGGGGGGGGGGAAGCAATGCATTGACAACCTTGTAGAAGACTCCTATGGTTTTATTTTTTTTTCTTGTATTTATATAATTCAAGAAAAACTTCAGTTAGTATTGTAACCTGAGTCACAATTATCAATGTTAGTAGAAACTTGCTACTTTATTCTGTATGGGTCAATGAAATGATTACAAAGCAATGAAAATGCAAGCAAGAAGCGAAAGTGCTAATGAACTGATTTCAT
>CAVNYN010233522.1:0-22583 GCA_963692815.1 Nyctanthes arbor-tristis
AAAAATGAAGAAAAAAAAGACCTGAAATCATATCTGAATTACGTCTAGAGGCAAAATAGCCGTTCTGAATATTACTCCAGATATTGCTTCCACTGCGACATCAATTTGAAAACATGAATACTTGACTGTATTTTCGACGGGTTCCAAATCTGAATTTAGAAAAAAAAAAAAAAAAAAAAAACGTTGCTTGAATCAGAAAACCAATTGAATACATCATTGATTGACCTTAGGGATTTCCGTACATGACCATAAACTGAACAGGTACTAACCATACCAAGGAAGTTTAGGTTTCCTACGTGCCGTTCTGTTTGACGTTTTTAGGGTGTTTTTTGTTTTCATTCTGAGAAAACGAGTAAAACGCATTCTGTTGGCCGTTTTTGAAATATTTTCTTGAGAATGAGAAGTCCAATTAATGAAGGGAATAGAAAATGAAAAAAATACGTTGTTAGCCTTCTCAGCCCAAAACAAGCATTCCAATCCAAAACGCGGAGAAGGCATTCTCAAGTGTGAACGCATAATCCCCCATCTCTCTCTCTCTCGCTTTCTTTCTCACTCTCTAAAATCGATCTAGGGTTCGTCTCTCCCCCTCAACCCAAAAATCCTCCCCTTCGCCCATCTCCGGTCTTGGCCACCCCAATAGCCGCAGGTAAGTTTTTTTTCCCTAGGTAGAGTTTTTGCCTCTTTCTTCTAACTCGCAAGATCGGTTCTCATTCTATGAAATCTGAACTCGTTTCTCTTTTATTTTTTTATTTTTTTTTGGGCAAATCGTTGGTTAACTATAGCAGCCGGCCGGTCGTCCAGCAGCAGCAGTGGTCCAGCGGCAGTCGTCCAGCAGCAGGGACAGCAGCAGTCGTCCAGCTTCTGATAGGCATTTAACTCGGCGAGGTAAGGTCTTGGAACATCAACAAGGATATCGGTTTTTGTAGAAGTCTATATTTACAAAGTTTAGTGTGCTTGTTAGGTTCTTGGTTCTTGTTAGGTATCTTTTGCCTTTTTCATGGTCATGAAGGTTCTCTTGCTAATGAGGATGATGAGTAGGTATATTTTGTATATAGCTTTTGCCTGGGAAAGTACTATAAAATCAATAGCAACTTTAGGATGACAGCAGGACTATGTTTTCCTAATTTTTTTCTGACAACTTGAATGTGTATACATATACATATTGATTTATCTGCCTCTATCATTGCATCTTTCAGCACCCTTTATGATTTACTCATATGCATTGTAATATTTCGTAAAATGTGAGGTAGATGAATGTGTATGGGGCTCAGAAAATCATTTTTATTTCAAGGTAGAAATAGATTTAGTGAAAATGAGGTATGTGTAGACACATAAATATGATTGATTTGATCAAATTTTATTTTGAAATAAATATAATTTGCTACGAGTGCATATTTTGATTCTCTCTATGAATACCTAGGATGAGTGGATTACAAAATATAGTAGCTAATCAAAGGCAATGCTCCCAAGCTATCACATTGTTCTCTCATTATTAAGTTTATCAGACATATTATCTGTATTTATTCATGTGTCAATTAATTAGGCTTGTGATGAAATCATGAAAAATTAATGTGGCTATTCGTATTGCCAATTAATTAATTAATGACACACACCAGTGAATGTGGTGAAGAATATTAATCCAATTGGGGTAGCTCAGCACATGAGGGGATTGGGCCGGGTTGGGTGTTGGCTAACTTGGAGAAATATTTTGCCGGTTGGTGAAAGGAACGACCTAATTAATAGTTTCCTTGTTTCATAAAGCTATCTATATATAGCTGGCATGGAGTGTACTCCTTATTAGTTTCTATTTGTTGCTTAGATATATTTTAGTAACAAAAATAGAGTATGTAATAATCCTCTTACAAAATCTGCTATGTACCTACTTAATTAGATTCATTATAAGTTATAAATAATACTTAATTTGAGATAAAGATATCATATCATAGATCAAATGCAACTTATTTCGTGTCATGTGAATAATAATAATAATATTCTAAAAATTCATAGTGAATAGACAGAATGTGCAGTCAATACTGTTATACTGTACTATGTATGTTGGTGAAGGACAATTATTATTATTGAACTCCAAGCTTTGAGCTTGTCGTACGATGAATTGTAATGTACACTTCTGATATAAAATAAATTGATGTTGTGTTTTGGTGGAAGCTCCTATTAAATCTTTTTAAATATCATATCAATAAATTCGTATGAGAGGTCCTCCTTGCTTACTGGTTTGACTTCCATTTTATTGCTTGAATAAATGAGTTGAAGTGGTTTCAGTAGGTCCAACCTCTAAAAAGTAAGTTTAAACTCTATGTTAGTAACATGCACATGTTTATGCATTTAGCCTATAACATGTGTCCAAAAAAATGTATACATTAATCCCGCTAAGGCATTAGGTTCATCATCCTTACTCCTTGGTATTTATGTATAAATTTGATTGTTTATAAATCTGTTTTTGGTATTTATGTATAAATTTGGTTATTTATAAATTTGTTTTTATAATTGTAAATCTGTTTTTCTATATAAATATGTATGTGGAAGGTATATTTGTTAAAATTCTTTTTTTACTTGGTTATATTTGTATAAATCTTTTTTTTAATATAAATATGTATGTATGTCATAAATCTGTTTTTTTCCTGTAAATATATTTGTATAAGCTTTTTTTTTTTTTTTTTGGTATTTATGTATAAATTTGGTTGCTTAGAAAACTGTGTTTTTTTTAATATTTATGTATAAATTTGGTTGTTTATAAATATATATATATATATATATATTTTGTTATAAATCTGTTTTCCTATATAAATATGCATAGAGAAGGTATATTTGTTAAAATTCTTTTTTTTACTTGGTTATATATGTATAAATCTTTTTTTTTATATAAATATGTATGTATGCCATAAATTTGTTTTCTTTTTCTGTAAATATATTTGTATAACCTATTTTTTTCGGTATTTATGTATAAATTTGGTTGTTTATAAATATATATATTTTTTGTTATAAATCTGTTTTCCTATATAAATATGCATGTAGAAGGTATATTTGTTAAAATTCTTTTTTTTAAAACTTGGTTATATATGTATAAATCTTTTTTTTATATAAATATGTATGTATGTTAGAAATCTGTTTTCTTTTTCTGTAAATATATTCGCATAACCTATTTTAGTTTTTTTGGTATTTACGTATAAATTTGGTTGTTTAGAAATCTGTGTTTTTTTTGTTATAAAATCTTTTTTTTTTTTTTGGTATATATCTATGTATAAGCTATATTTGTTAAAATCTCTTTTTTTATTTGGTTATATGTGTATAAAGTTTCATAGGGCTTGTTAAGAGTAATCACCACCCCCCCCCCAAGCTGCTTAAGAAGTATAACCTAATATCCACTATAAACTCAGCTTGTTTATGCTCATTTGAAAGATTCTCAATGACTTCCAAATTGTGCCAATAGTTGTAATTCTGTTAGATGATGTGTTTTAGATTATATCTTTAATGTACTTCTCAATGGTTTTACTCTGTGGGTGCCATTACCAACAATAAGGGATAATCAATATCTCAAAAACTACAAAAATGTACACTTATAATGTGGTTTGTTCAAGTAAGTCAACTTGTTGGTTCAGTCCTATATATCCTCCTGCAATCTTTGTTATAAATTTGTCATTTTATATATCCACGTGTATATAAGCTACTTTTGGTAAAAAAATTTTTTTTGGGTATATATGTATAAATCTGTATTTTTGTTATAAATTTTTTTTCCCTATATAAATCTGTTTGTATAATCTTTTTTTTCTTTTACATATGATTCTTAATGACGAGTTCCAACCAAGTCAAGATTCTGAACCAATACAGTTTAATTCTAGTTAAACAGCTCAAATGGGTCAAGTGCGGGATGAGATTACTATTCAAATGTGGAACGAATACTCAAGGACGGGATGACTTTGTAAATCCATTTTCCCAGCCATAAAATATATGTGACACTATTATTTCATTTACATAGATTTAGTATATATCAACAAAGATATTGTGACTTTGATGTTTGATTTTGTTAGAGTCTAAACTCTATATGTGATTATTTTAATTAAGTGGAATTATTGCTATTTATATGCCTTAATTACGAGACAACTTATATTGCTTGGATGTTAGCATTCGTGATTAATAATAATATATCTCGAGTATATCTATTGGTAAGGTTAAAAAATTTATAGATAACTTGATAGATAACAAGAGTATATTTTTTATTTAACATGTTTAAATTTGAAATAGAAGGTAACATAAGAAGTCGGTTACATGTCATTGTGGAAATAGATGTAGAGTTATATTTTTATAGTGTGTTTTGTGATCAAATTTTTTTCAGAAAATGTCAAACAGAACGCTTTTTCCGGTTTTTCATTTTGAAAATCAGTTTTCAAACAACACAAACAGAACACTTTTTCAGCAAATCAGAAATCAAAGAATGAAATCAGAAATCAGAAAACGTTCTTTAGAATAAAAACAGAAACACAAACAGAACGGCACCAGTGTCTTAACAGATTCAACGCAGATTGATTAAGAGGGAAAATTCAAATGATAAAAAATTGCGTAGAAAAAAAGAGATTCTAGATCGGTAAATGGAGCTAGGTTGCGGCTCACTTCATAAGGGAAAATAAAAAACAGATCGCTAAAGAAACACGATTTTATGGGGGAGGAATGAATAGTCAAAGAGAAACCATATCAACAAAACAGGAATAACTCGATGTTGAGAGGGAAAATTGCAGAGGAATGCAGAAGAAATGGGGGATAAAACGGAAAGAGATAAGTCAGCGTGGAAAACAAAATAAAATAAACAAATTCGACAGAAATAAAAGCATTCCCCGCAAATGATTGACCACGAGCGTTACCACATAGTATATGAGCGGGAAAAAACAAAGGGCATTTAAGTGCCTTTATATATATATATATATATATATATATATAGATATAGATATATAGATATCAGACTATATTTGAACAATCAATTTTTAGTTTTGATATCAAGAGTTGTAAGTAGTAAAGGGTTGAAAATATTGATTTACAATATAGAACAGTTATACGTTTTTGTATCAAGAGTTGCAAGTAGTAAAGGATTGAAAATATTGATTTACAATATAGATAACAACTTTTTGAGGCAATTTTCTGGAGAAAAAAGTAGGGTTCCGAGCTCGTAGCCCTATATGTTTCAATAGCAGAATTGGTTTTTAAGTACTATAATTGATTACAGATAATGGAATGGTTACTCAAATCTAATTTTCAAATTTGATGAGGGAGTGACATTTCCTCTAAGACAAGCCCATTGATATGATATAGATAATGGTTAAATAAATTTTATTTTTAAAAATTTATAATAAATATCGTAAAACAATTTGATTGTCTAATTTGACGAAGTAGCTTGTCCTAGTAGTAAAGGCACTATTACTGAGTTATTTTATACCCTAGGATAAATTGTTCTAGCAGTAATTTCTTTTTATTTATTTTAAAGAAAAATCCATTGTTTCAATTTTTATATCTAGGGTAACGTCTATTAAGTCATAAGAGATTGCTGTTTTCTGTTGACAATGAGGCCAACAAGGGCCTTTCAAGCATTGTTGCCTGTTGGTGTAAGAAGAGTCAATATATTTAATTAAAAAATATTTAAATTGAGTCAACGACTGTAGATCTGGATCTTCGTATAGCCTCTTGGGCCCCGGGCGGCTCATGGGATAGCTCGTTCTATGATGAATTTGAAGATCAGTCGGCCAAATTAGAGATAGAAATTACAGATCTTACTTCCAATTGTAGTCAAGTTGTTGGGGGTAAATTGAATAAATACTCACTGAATCTTAGAAATGTAACTATTAACTCATTTAACTTTGACATGTAACTACTAACTCACTAAACTTTGAGTTAATAATTACATGTCAAAGAGAGATCTCTAACTCTTTTTTCTCAATTTTTATCATTATCATTTTATTAATTAGTATAATTTGTATCTAAATATTATGTATGTAAATATTATCATTTTATTAATTAGTATAATTTGTATCAGTAATTGGTTTGTAAATAATAATTTGTATCTAAGTATTGTGTTAACATTCTTTAAAGTTATGAGTATGTTTTGCATTTCAATATTTTCATTGTTTACATTTTAAAAATTTCTGTGAATAGACAATTTTTTTACACGTGAAGAAATTTTTGGACACTAATATTGGTATAGGTAATTCTTGGTAAAGAAAAACTTCTGTATATCTCTTTTGGTGGTGGGGGGGGGGGGTTGGGGGGGGAGGAAATGGAAAACTTCACGTTTAATGGAACATTTATGAAGATGATGATGATAATAATAATAATAATAATAATAATAATAATAATAATAATAATAATAATGGTTAAATGAACAAAAGAAACAAAAGACCGGCAACGCGGGATTTTGCTTGGGAGGGGATGTATTATTCCCCGAAATTAATAAAAAAAGACCGGCGACTTCTCCTGGCTGCGGAGGAATTTTTTATCAGGTAAGTGCGCCGGAAAGCTGTTAATGTGCACTCAAATCGTGGCAGCGGATATTGTGGATTCTTGCTTTAGCTGTTTCCTTCATTTTCCCATCTTTTCTCTTCCTGTGGAGTTCTTCCCGTTCGTGTATATATAGGTAATCAGTGAGGGGATAATGAACCTCAAAGGTTTGTATACAGCCTCCAGACGTCTCATCCGACGACTCATCCGAAGAAGAAGAAAAAGTGGAATATCTATCCTTGTAAGGAGCCGAAGACCCATCAGTACTGGAGTCCCTTATTTCGACCCCGACCCATTCATACCCTCGCCCGACACGGAAGAAGACCCCGACCCATTCATACCGTCGCCCGACACGGAAGAAGAGCTTCTTAGGAGGACAGGACTGCTTATCCGACGACTCATCCGAAGAAGAAGAAGAAGTGGAATATCTATCATTGTAAGGAGCCGAAGACCCATCAGTACTGGAATCCCTTATTCCGACGCCGACCCATTCATACCCTCGCCCGACACGGAAGAAGAGCTTCTTAGGAGGACAGGACTGCTTAGAATTTTGGTCAACTACGTATCAAATGCGTCGTCTAAACATAGTCATATAATTGATTCGTTAGAGAATCTCAGAGCATTACCACAAATCAATGGCCTTAAAGATGTTGATAAAATTACAGAGTATCTCCAAGGATTGGTGTCACTTGGGCACGATCTAAGGGTATTTTTCAGTGTCCCAAGCGAGCCTACCCCCAGTGCACATCAAGCCGTTGCGCTCTTTCTCAACTTTCTCCACTTAAATGTAGAACTTATCCTACGTTTTGAGTCAGATTCCATTACTAGAGTAAAGGGTTGGATCCTAAATCTCCGAACAGAGCTTGGATTTCTTATTGCTTTTCTTGGCGATACAACAATGCATCTGCAGCCCGCCAGGACATTACTGATAGAGATCAAAGCTGTGGTCAATGAGGTAGGCAATTTCTTGTATTCCTTCTTTTTCACAGTAGTTGTATTCTTCTTGATAATTAAGAAGGTGGAAAACAACAACTCAGCTTGTATTGAGGACGTGGCTAATGAGGTAGGAAGTTTCTTATCTTAGATTTTCCACCTTTCTTGCGGATATTTTGCAAATCACTGAGTGGGAGTTAAGTCACTGGGAAAAGGAAGATATGTTAAAATTTGTGAAGGTTATCAAGGTTATCAAAGCCTTGCTGCACGAGTTAAGAAGCTTCTCAGACTTCTTCCTTCTCACCGGGAATGATCAAGTCCAACATAGTGAAATGCTGGGTCTTGCTCTTTCAGCTCTGTTAACAAAGTTTGAGCTGTTGAAAACTAAAATTAAGGAGCACTGTGTTGCGATCACAAAGACGATGATGCCAAGTCATATGGGTCCGAAGACTGCTGTGGTTTCACTCTTCATAGTTGATTCGGTTCTTCATGATCTCATGGATCTAGTAAATAACAAATCTGAAACTACTGTTGGTGCAAACGAGCAAATACTAATGCTCCATGAGGAGCTAATGTTGCTGGGAACTTCCATCATGGATACACCTGTGGAGCAGGATACAGAAAATGAACTTATGATAATGCAAACTAGAGACATAGCATATGAAGTTGAATATGTTATATGCTCATTTTCTCAAGTTTGGTATCTCAAGCTCAGGCTTTCTCAACTCATTAAAACGATTCAGCTTATTAGGAAGGCTATCCAAAAAACTAAGAAGAAAATTAATGCAGCTGGAGCTTCAGAAGGTACAAAACAAATATCATCACAATCTAACAAAACATTTGTTTTGGAGGACATTGTTGTGGGATTTGAAAAGGAGACAACTGAAATTATAGAACAACTTGTTTTTGGTCCAGACCAACTGCAAATTATTTCCATAGTTGGAATGCCTGGACTTGGTAAGACAACTTTGGCGAAGAAACTGTATAACCATCCCACTGTTGTCTATCATTTCTACGAGCGTGGCAGGTGTGTTGTTTCTCAAGCTTATACTAAAAGGACTGTTTTGATTGACATTTTGATGTCAATAGGTCACCTTAGCAGAGAAAGAGAAGCAATTATGAAGATGGAGGACGAAATTTTGGCCCAAAAACTTTACAAAAGTTTAAAGGGAAGGAGATACCTTGTTGTGATTGATGACATATGGGATATAAATGCATGGAATGATTTGGAAAGATATTTCCCTAATGACAATGTTGGAAGTAGAATCTTATTCACCTCACGGAATAAAGAAGTTGGTTTGAGAGCTTCACCTTATAGTATCGTAAATGCTCTTCCTTTGTTGTCCGAAATTGAATGTTGGGAATTATTACAACGCAAGGTGTTCCAAGATAAAAAGTGTCCTGAAGAATTGTTAGAAACTGGAATGCAAATTGCAGCAAATTGTCGCGGCTTACCACTTACAGTGGTTGTAATAGCAGGAGTTCTTGCAAATATGGAGAAAAATGATAGCTTGTGGCAAAAGGTGGAAGACGATTTATGTTCAAATAAATTCATATTCCCAGATAATTCCCTCAAGGTACTAAAACTTAGCTACAGGCACTTACCGATGCACTTGAAACCATGTTTTCTTTACTTTGGAGCATTCAAAGAAGACCAGGAAATTCAGGTAGATAAGTTGATCTCGCTATGGGTTGCTGAAGGGTTTATAAAGGAGCAGAAGAAGTGCTTGGAGGATGTGGCAAAAAAGTATTTGATGGAACTAATTGATAGGAGTCTGGTCCTTGTTGCCGAACGAAGATTTGATGGTGGAATCAAAACTTGTAAGATTCATGATCTACTGCGTGAAATGTGTTTGAGGTTAGCTGAAGAGACAAGTTTTTCGAAAGCAATCAAAGTGTAAGTTCACAGTTTCTCTTCTTTTTTCTTTCATTTTCTTAAGTTTCTTTTTTAGCTAATAAGACTGATGATAATTGATGATTGTATCAATGACGTGATTATGTTGTTAACAGTAATGAAGATGCTCGATCGTGGTTCTTTCATCAAGTATCCACTTATCAGAAACACCATTGCCTGAGTGTTGACTACAGGGCAGATCCTACATACGGCCTATACGTACGCTCTATTTTTTGTACTCATTGCTTGAAGCCCACACTGATGTCATGCAGCTTCAACGTTCTCAGGGTCTTGGATTTTTACAAAAGCTTGGATGATTTTAATGCAGTAGGAATTGGACATGCAATTCACTTGAGGTACTTAGCATTTTCAGGTACACTGCCCCCAATGCAAAGCTTCTACAAACTAGAATATCTTCACGTGGACAATACACGTCCAGTTGAAATACCTGATATCCTTCTTAATATGATGAAGTTGAGGCACATGCATTTCAAGGGCGGCGCATATTACAGTGCAAATCATCATAATCAAGATGAAATTTTTCAGACAAATAACAACCTAGAAAGTATATCTGTACTTTCAATTTCCTACAGAACAGGGGAAAAATATCTGAGATGTTCGCCCAATCTTCGCAGACTGAAAGGAAGGTTCAGATCTTCACTAAGTTATTCTTTCAACTTCCTTAATGAGCTCGAATCACTGAAGTTGTCACCTGATTATGAGCTTTTTGGCTATATACATTCCAGTTTGTTCAGTTTGCCCTTAAATCTCAAAAAATTGACTCTAGTTGATGTACATGTGTCTCCGGAACAAATGGAGGTAATTGGGAGATTGCCAAACCTTGTGGTTCTCAAATTAAAAAGAGTTGGCTTCAGGGGAGGACAATGGGACACAAATGAAGGTGAATTCCCAGAGCTTAAATTCTTGAAGCTGTATAATATACGTCTTGAAGAATGGAATGCCTCAGGAGATCATTTCCCAAGACTTCAGCGTTTACAATTGCAATGTTGCCTTCATTTGAAGATGATCCCTTCTAGCTTTGGTTACATTTCGACTTTAGAGAAAATTGAGGTATGTGGATGCGCTCAATCTATGAGACAATCTGCTATGCAAATTGAGCAAGAACAACAGGACATTGGAAATTTTGAGCTTCAAGTCTTAATCTCTGACAAGTAAATAGACGAACATTTCTTTTGCTGGTATGCCACCAATCCCTAAGAATTCTCCTTTTGCTTATTTAATTGAACTGTGAACAAAATTTTATTCGTGCAGGAGATACTTTGGAAGTCATTCAGTCGGTAATACGAGAAAGGATATCATCATTTTGTGTTCATTCATGTTCTCATCTTGCTGCTATGAACTGTGTGTAAATTGTAATAGTAAGAGCAAACACCAATAATGTTTACTGTATCTTTTGCTTGTAATGGAGTTAGAAGATGACTCAATTTTTATGAGCATGTTGATGTTAGTTGAAGAATTATAATTATCCTGCGGGGTACTTGTTCTTTTTGGTACTAATTGTAACAGGTTTGAAAAGTTAGCTAGTTTTGGAATTATTCTTCTGTCCTATGGCTTTGAATCAACTTGTTTGTGGTTGAGTTGAATGTTGATTATAATTCATTCATAAACCATGAATTTGATCTACTTGAAAAAGTATTGTTTTCATGCTAGTTGAAATGACTTTAATCTATTTGAGAAGTAACACGTTTTGGCATAAAAAATGACCCTTTTATTGTGCTTATGAGTTCGTTCCATCAATGTTAGGCATGGTAAATAAAAATCTACCGGACTTTCATTCCGTGTTAGCAAACTATTTCTGACATAGAAATAGATTCATTTAAATGTGTAGTGGAGATTTGTGTAGTATATGTGGGGTTTCACAAGATATGTTGATGTGATTAGTTGACAAAATCTATCTTCAAATAGAAGGGGATTGCTACAGCAGCTAAAAAAACAGCCTTTCTGGTTATCGTTATGTGTCTCCCCATATTTAGATTTGTAAATGAAAGAACATGTACTTCTTGATGGGTCTATAGTACTGTAGTTAAGCAAAACATTTTGGCCTACATTTTCAGACAGCAAGAGGAACACAGTAGCAAGTTTCCTTGTTGCATATTTGCTGTAGTTTTTTTTTTTTTTTTAAATGTTCTGAGAACAGAACCGTCCTGGAGTTACTCATAGAATTGATCCATTTATTGATAATTGGACATCAGATCTCTGACCCATCTAAGAATCACATTTTATTTCTTGTGCTTTTCTGTTTGTAAAAGCTCAGCCTTCTATTCTAGTATGGTACTAGTGTCTCTTATATTTGGATTTGTATTGTTCATTTTGGGATCTTGTAATGTGCTATAGTTTGTTCATATCAAGATTTGCACCTTATTACGTATGTACATGATGTCTACTACATTTGTTGAAATCTTGAATGAGTGAAGGTTTCTGGATTTTCGATGTTCATCAGGAAAAGTCTCCTCAGCGTGAATGCATGCATGGAAATTGCTTAAATTTGTGAAGCATAGAAGATCACTAGATATTGTACTCTTGTAAATGTTATCCATAATCCAAGAACTCAAGCGCCAGATGGGGTCTGTCCTTTGTTATACTAGAGACATACTTTTGATGTCATTTTCTTGAGATATGATGTTTTCTCATATCAGATTTGAAGCCAAGAGAGCTGCTTATGATGTTGAGAAACCTTTATGTGTGTTTGGCTTGAAAGTTCACCTGGTTGCATTTTAGATATTCTTGTCTCTAATATGGTTGAATAATTTGTTCAGAGAATTGAAAAATAATGAAAAATGTTCTTCACGAATTATATTTGAAATTTATACTGTAATTCAGGAACTTGTGTTGTGAAACTCCTTTTTGACGACATAATATGCTCCTACACTGCCAATCTCTTTAAAAAACAATCAAGAGTGAGATTGAGAAAAGGATTTCCTGTGTACAATAAGTTCCACTGTCGGAGAAGAAACTGAAGATGCAAATTCTGCCCTATGTACCGTTTGAAAATTGTAATACTAAAGATCACATATCAAATAAAGTTTACTGTATATTTCCCACGTATTGGAATTAGAATGGGCTCAATTTCTATGAGCATGTCGATGTTGTTTAAAGAATTACTATCTTGCAAAGTATTTCTTTGAGGCTTGAAAAAGTTGGCAAGTTTTGGAAGAAATGTTCAGTCCTGTATATGGCTTTAAATCAACTATTTTTTCTTTGAGTTGCATATTAACTATAATTCATTCCTCAACCATGAATTTAATCTATTTGACAAGTAACATCTCCTTCCTAGCTATTGGTGTTTTAAAAAAAAAAATTGAATTTTGTTGCACTTTCAAATTCGTTCCATCAATATTAGGTATTTGAATACAAAAATCAACATGACTGGCATCAATTCATTGTGTTAGCAAATTATTTATATTGTGAAACAGAAAAATATCTTAGTGAAATGAGCAACGGAGATTTGTGAAGTACATGTGAGTGTCACGAGATATCTGAATGTAATTAGTTTGACTAAGTTTTATCTTTAAAATAGAATGTTGTAACTAAGGAAAACATTTTGGTCTACATTTTAGGGCAACATGAATAATAGAGTACTTAGTAGTAAGGTTCCTCGTTGAGTATTTACAATACTACTTTTTGATTTTAAGAGGGTGCTGATTTTTCTACGATCATCCAAGAAAATTTTCCTCATAATGAATGCATCCATGCATGGAAATTGCTTTTGCAAAACATTGAAAACTGGGCATCATACTGTTGCAAACATCTTCCATAATCCTGGCATTCAAGAATGAAAAGCCCCGGTTCCTGGCACAACTCAGTTGGTAGAAAGGACAGACTTGAAGTTGTCCTCTATTTTGCTGACAGTCGCAATGTGGGGGGGTTCAAATCCTACCAAAGGCATAGAGGATAATCCCTTGTAGGCAACAGTGTACAAGCAACGCCCATTCCCTTACTCCACTATGATGTATCCCGTAATTTATATCTTCCACCAAGGCTCCAGGGGCAGAGCAAGTAGGGCCCTCAGGTTTAGGGTTCAAACCTTAAGGATCAAAAGTTGTGGGGTCTACTAATAATTAATTAATTAATTAATTAATTGAAAGTAGAATAACAGAAGTACAATTATTAAAGTAAAAAAAAAATTTAAATGTTGATTGAGTCGTGATATTTGTAAAGGAAGCTTTCACATAATCTTTTACAAATAGGATAAGTTCATACTATTTTTTCGACAATCACATGATGTGATACATAAAGTTGGGGCTGGGTATTCGGTCGGCCGTTTTGGTTCTATCTGAGAAATGGAACCGAACCAGCCACTTTTTAAATAAGAGAGCCGAGACCAAACAAATTCAGTTTGGTTCACTGATTTAAGCGGGTTTAATTGCATTGGTTTTCTTCAATTCAGCCAGTTTTCTAGTCCGTTTGAACTTTTTTTTGGCCCACTCTTACGTACAACTAAGAACATAAAATTGCCATATTTTGTAAAATTAAAAAAAAAATTCTGAGTCTTTTCTAAAAAAGCAATTGTAGTGCTTAAAGGTCGCATAACCAAGCTTTTTAGAATACTTGCTAGTGGGATGGTTGCAAGTGTCCCATGTAGAGCCATTTCCACGCATATTCCTCAAGAACATTTGGATAATTATTATGTCAACTTTGGTAAAGCATTTGCAACTTTTTTGAGTTGAAACTTTTATATCAAAGCACAAAAGTTACAAATTGATTGAAGAAGGACGAACAAGTGTTGAAATTAAATGTGAATTAATTTGTGAACAAATAATTATGTCAGATTACCTAATATTTTTTCTCATTTTTAAGTTCACTAACAAAAATTTTGATGAGAAAATATTATTTTGAGTAAGGAATACTAGTTAATAACAAGCTATTAAAAACAAAAAATTGTGAAAAATATTAGGATATAAATGGAAAAATAATTGAAATTCATGGACCATCAATGTAACTGAAACATGGTGCTAAAAAACTATGGTGTCAAGATAATTCCTAGTTTTGAATTTCTTTCTATTTCTTTCTTTTTTCACTTGTCATGCTCTCTCTCTCTCTCTCTCTCTCTCTCTCTCTCCTTTCAATTTCTCTTCAATTAAAGTAACTATATTTTCTCTCCTTTGAAGATGATTATTCGATACGGGTTCGCACAGGAAAAGGTGCCTTTTGTGTGAAAAAAGAGACTGCTGAGGTCCGCTGCTGTTAGTTGTGTGACTGCTACGCAGGACAAGAAAGGATATTTCTTCTTTCAAGTCTTGGGGTCCTCTCTTTGAATTTAAAAAAAAAATGGAAAAGAAAGAAAAGAAAGCCTTGGGGCCCATTAATCAATCATGCACCTTTTCTATACAAAATACCACGAAGAGTCGAAGACCCTCGCTTTCCCTCTACCTTTCTTTTCATTTCCTCAATCTTCTCATTTTTTCCCCATGATAGTAGCTAAAAACTGCAGGGCCGGACCTGAATGTAGACTTGGGCTCAAAAATCAGGGGCCCATTTTGCAAGTTTTTTTAAATCTGCAGCCCGAAAAACTATATCCCCAAGTCCATATCTTGGGCCCAAAATTCAGCAATCAAAAAATAAGGCTCAAATCAAAATGACATCTCCGATAATTTGAACCCAAAAAAAAAAAATAAATAAAAATAAAAATGATAGGCATTGACATTTTCCTTGAAGCCTTGAACGAAACGAACGTCCCTCTTCAGTCTTCACTCCTTAGAATTCAGATTTCAGACGAGAGTCATGAGCGTGAGCGTCAATTATCATCATCGACCGTCACCGGAGCCAGACAAACCTCCACTAATTTCTAGAAGTTTAACTCACAAATTGCAATTTGCAAGGTTACGATTTTTCAGTTAATGATAAGTTGATTACTTGATTATTAAGGCCCTGATCTTCTTTAATTTTTCTCTTTTAATTTGATTATTAAAGACAAATTATAGAATTATGACATATCATAATCCCTATTGTGCAATTAATTAAATAGTTTATGCAAATCAGCAAATGTTATTGATTACTGCTCTTTGTTTTGGATTTTTATGTTGTTGGTTACTGTTCTTTTTTACTGCTCTTTGTTTTGGTGACTGCCTTTGGTTACTGCTCTTTGTTTTGGTATAATCTTTTGTGGGGTTTGTGAATTAACAGAGGGTTAGGTAGTGGTCAGTTATTGATTATGCATTGTTTATGCTAATTGCTAATGTAATGGTTTTAGTTATAGATTAAAAACAAATGTGCAGTCAATGAGGCAGACAGTGAAATTGTGGTTCCTTATTGTCGGGTCAGGTGTTGGCTTTTCTCTTTGTGATTCTGAATTCTAACTTTTTCCAACACTTTCAGGTGTTTGACATAATGTCATAATGACATTATTACAATATTAATATATTAGTAGTAGATATCTTTGCAGTCACAGATAAAATCTTGATTGGTAAAATTACATTAGGGAGACTAAGATAGAGTAAATTTTCTTGTTTAGAGTTCGTAAAAGAGAATGCTGATTGCTACTGAAGCTGTAAGGAAGATATATGGATTTGGGTCTGCTCAAAAACGTTGTCATGTTTTCTTCAGATAGAAAAATGGCTATTTCGAGTGGTTTGATTTATCCATTTATTCATAATTTGAATTGTTATTGAAGCTGATGACCTCGAGGATGAAGGAAACTGTGTTCTTGAGATTAAAACAAATGATATGGAGGATGCTATTGAGCAGATCCCATAAATCCCAGAAATTGAGAGAAATGACCTTGAGAATTTTTGTGAAGCCTATGTGATTTTTAGTTCTTTTTTTTTTTTCCTTTCTTTTTTCCCCTTTTCATTCTTGCTTATTGAATTGTCTAACATTTCTTTGTTCACAAACTTGAATTGTATATATAAAAACTAGTGGAACTACGTGCGTTGCACGTGTCATGGCTACAATTATGTTCATAATAGCGGCAAAAGTTACATTTGCTAGAAATGTAGTGGGAGTTTTCAAAGCCCAAGCAATAGAGAAATTGTGAAATCTGGATATTCAATATGAACGAAATACAACATAGGTAATCTCTGTTCATAAAAGATGCTTATGAGGAAGACTAAATAAATACAATCCTAAATTTGATTACAAATGCTCAAGAAAACGGGTGAATCTTCTTGAAGAAAAAATGAACTATAGGCATTTCATTTCTAGGCAAAATTTTTGTCAAGAAGCATTCTGAAAGGCGGTTGTGCAGAAAAAGCCTCGTAGCACATTCTTGCAAAGGACCACCACAATTAATCCTCCATACTTGAAGCTCCAATTTCGACCTCTTCAAGGCTTCAAGCAAAGAATTTGTAGTGATAAGAGGGAAAATGAAACCTCACTGTCATCTCTATTCCATAAATATTAAACAATTAACACCACCTACCCACCAAATTTGAATAAGATATAGTATATAACCAATTTATCAATTTTTAACAATTTCATGACTGAGAGCATGTTTGGCAAAGTTTACAATAGTTTAGTTATTATATACAGAATGTTTCACTAAGTTTTTGGTTCACATTAAATTTACTAACTCCTATTAAATCTTCTAGGCCTCACATCTACATTTTATTTAAACGAACAACAAAAGGGAAAGGACACTTTTAACTGTACTAAACATTCTTAAATATGAATCACAAATCCATTTCATTTTATTTTCAAATTTAAATTGAAATTTTCATGAAATTTTATCATGTTGCTACATTATATTACACACATTTCTAATATATTCTGCTCTACAAAATCAAAGGGATAAAATACAAAATAACAAACCTTAACTTGGTTATCTAGTCATCTCACATTCAAAGACCCACTAAATAGAGAACCTAACTATTAATAAAAGGAAGATCAACTATCGAAGCACAAAAAGCACTTGCACTACCCAAAATTGAAGACTACATTTTCAGCGAGTCCATATTTAGCCTTCAATGGTGCTGATCCATTTTGAAGCCTTGCGTTTTCAACTTAAAGAAACCAAAAACATGGATAATTATGAAAGTCATCCAAGGAAGATGCAGTGAGGTGGTCATTTAGAAATGATTTTTGATGAAGAAATATAAGTAAACTAATATATATATATATATATTTATATCAATTTTTAAACATAAGGAGACTGATACATTAAGGCCTACTAAGTACTCAAGAGAAAACATTTGTGTCAAGATTTATACATAGAAAACAAAAACATAACATCTTGTAATTGTCAGAGAAAGGCAAGCAACATCTTAGTTTTCTAGCTTGTCTATATTACTTTTTCCTATTAGGATCACATAAACATTGACCCTAAAGTCAAGCTTACTTTTTCCTATTAAGATCACATAAACATTGACCCTAAAGTCAAGCGGATGCATACAAGGAAAACATTTGCCTAATCTTTTCAAATATGATGGAACATTAAAGGTTAATTTCTTCCATGAAGGTAAATAGATTTTTATAATATAAAAGAATCCATGTAATCTGAAGTTCATGCAGGGAGACAGACCATATAGATATGTACGAATTTTGTATATGTCATATATTTCATAATAATACAAGGGGACTATATATGAGAAAAAAGAAAATTAACAAAACAGAATTTCTATACGATAAAGAAATTACCAAAAAGACAATATAAAATAATTAAGAACATGAATAATTGTTGGTAAAAGTAACTTTCTTTAGACATAGTTGTAATGACATCTGTAATCTAACATGGGCTTTTCGTTATTCAATGTTGTATTAAATAATATACTTGCTTCATTAGTTTGCACATTTCTAGATTTGTAAGTTTAACAAGCATAATTTAGTTGGGTCTCTAAGAAGTAAACTTTAATGCAAAAAATCATAAGCTGCATATATGTTATAAAATATGGTCATGCTCTCTATTGTCAATCACAAAATTGACATCTAGATAATCAAAAAATGAAAAAACCCAACCATAATTGATGAAACAATGAATTCCATTGATTCTGTTCATCGTCAAAATTATAGTTGCATCCATTCCCTTCTACTTCAGTTTACTGTTATTTGATTTCATCCCAAATTTCCAAGATGCATGACACAGTTAAATTGCATGTTATAATTTGATGTAATTACTTTACACTAATAATTTAACAGAATGATTATAGAATTTCAGATGTTACATAATATATTTATAAAAATACAAATTACTTAACATTTCCAGTAAAACAAAAGCCAAAACCATTACGCGGACTAGTAAAGCAATAAACCATACCATGAAATTTAAGCCACCGGCACAGATGTTTTATCTTTCAATATCCCTGTGAAATGACAAAAAAAGGGAATGAAAATGTGAGATATTGACAATAGAGATGGAATTAGTCTATGATTTCATGCTAATTTTAAATAAGAATCCAAATATGATTTTCTCAATAAGAATTCTTGGTGCTAAGTCAAGAAGCTTGTACCACACTAAGCTAAACACACACAAACACACACACACGGGATTTATGTTCTAAAAGCAACTATAACAAAATACTAATAGCTAGGACATAATTGAGAGTTTCTATGCCAAATAGTTAAAGTAGTGTCCAAAAAACAAATAGTTACCATGAACTGGTGAAAGCTGGGAAAAAACAATTATTTAACAAAATATACCAACATACTAAAATTTAGGAACACCAAAATGATAAATAACCACTACAGAAAAAATCGCATAAGAAAGAAAAAGTTGAGCGTCCAAAAGAAATAGATAAAGGACCCCAAAAAAGGCATATCATTTCAAAGCTTACTTCTCCTCATGAATCCACACCTCTCACGTGTAATCATTTCTAGTTAGAAATTACAAAAATATTGATAATAAACAAAAGCCAATAGAAATGGCAAAAATCAGAGGAAATCAAGTCCCTAATTTTTCTACAAACAATTTTCTAGCGAAACTGAACTGCAGACCTCCATATATTTAACCATTTAACCATGAAATCCAATCAATCTATCAAAAAACAATTCTTTGAGTTTGTAGGGTTTGTAAAAACTCGGTGATAGATGAAACTTAGAAAAAAAATGCAAAAATAGAAAGAAACAATATGAAAACAGAGAGACATAAACCATAACATAAAATTCGAGAAACTATACCTAGCCGGAGAGAAAGGTCTCGAGTGTGGAGTGCCTTTGCAAACCGGACTGCACGAGAAGGATTGGGGTGAAAACGGGAGACGATGTAGAGAGAGAGAGAGAGGAAACCGAAACGAATGGGAACAGGATAGGCATCGTACCCCTGCAATTAGGAGGAGAAAAAGAAAACATCGCACACTGTAGAGACGATACAATTGCTTGACACGTGTTTTAAATGACAATTTAATTTTACTATAAGCAAAATGGGTTTACCTCAAAATAAGGCTCTTTTAATATAGTAGGATAAAAAAAGAATTGGTCATATGGTTTTTAAAACAAAAAAAGAAAGAAAAAAGATATCATAGGGCCCCTTTTTGAGATTTGGCTTAGGGCCTATTTGAGTATAGGTCCGGCCCTGAAGAGCAGAAACAAATTATATAGAGAATTGTGAAAAAGTGAAAATATATCGTGAGTTTGAATTATTGATTTTTTTTAGTAGTGAAAATAAGTTGTGGAGAACAATATATACATAATATATAATCAATCTCATATCTCAGAGAGGTGTGAACATTGGTTCCACTATCTCCACTGCTCTCCTCTCAGCGCAAAATTTCTTCAATGGAATATACAGGAGACAAGACAATCAATGCTCAACTCAAGGTCAGGCAAACCCAAGCGCGAGCTGAGCACAAACAAATAATGAAACCCAAAAAGCCTAGCTTGACCCACCAGTTGTGAACACAAGCCAAGCACACACGCTCACTGGTATTGCTAAACTCAACTTATTGAGTTAAATTATCATCCCTACTTTAGAGTTTTGGACTTCAAACCTCACAACATCCCCAGTGTAATAAAGTCCATGGTACATATGTGACAAAAGATATAGGTGTGATAATAAAAAAAAAATCTCCAAAATGCAACAATGTTTATAATGTATATTTGACAAATTATTATTAGGTATCAAGAAAAGAGAAAAAGTGATAAGTATATTTACTTGAGAATAAGTTATAAATTAATGGCAGGACAATGTTTAGAGGTAGACATTGTTCTTGACAATGTGTCACGTGTGTGTGTATGTATTTTTTATATTTGTCCTAGTAAATTTGTAATTTTTTACACTCCGTGTAAATTAAATTTCTAGATATCGAAGATGCTCTTATGAGAGAAAAACAAAATGGCTAGAGTATCAACCTTCTTTTTAATCGTATATATGTAAATGTCAATTTTTAAGACCCAAAAAAAAAAAAGCATTTTAATTGTTTAAAATAAGAAAATAAAGTGACCGTTTAACTTGCTCATAATTTAAATTGTGAAAACAAGAAAAACTTTGTGACACCGTGGATGCTATTCCTTGTTTCGACATTCATCCAACGAATGATCCAGCATCCCCTGTATTCTGGACTGTAATTCTTTCCTGCACTTTCAACCCTACGATTATAGTATTTCCAGTGAACAATAATTATCATCTAAACTAGTTGTATGACCATGCATTGTACAGAATAGAATAATTAAAAAAATACGTAGCAATTTGAAAAACTACATAACATAATTTTATTACATACTATCACTCATATACAAATGTTACTAATATACGTATATGTAATCAAATTGAAACACAAAATATTTTCACTTAGTACAAAGCTAATTAAATTGTCATTCATAGAACAGTACTATTAAGCAATAAAAATGAAAATGAGGAATTTTTACAAAATAATTTTTTATTGAGTATGAAAACTAAGAAACCGAAAAGAGAAGATCTGAAATTTATACAACTCTAAAAATACCCTACACTCACATCCTTATTTAATAAGGTGATCGGAAGAGCGTCGTTTATCAGAATGAGTTATTTTTCGCATTTCATCATCACTATTCACTAAACATATTCTAAATAATTTAAAATACAAAATCTCCTGTTACAAAGTCTTTAATTACAACAGACTAAAGTGAACCAATATTATAACAAATGATAAATTCTGTATGATTTATCATTTTATCCCTGAAATTAATTTTTTAACCTATTTCCATTCTAAAAAGAATTAAAAGATTTTTTTATTTTTATTCTAAACTATTATCATTAAATATTATTACTATCATATCTCATCAACTTAAATTTTCATCAATATATAGGTTTTCGGGAAAAAACAAATAATAAATTAGGTAACATACTAAACATATTGCCCTAGGTTTTATGAGAAATAATTTCTATATTGAATTAAAGTAAAAGTTTTGAAACTAATTTACTTTTACTTTATTATTATATCGCCAATCTCATTAGTAGGCTCTTAATCGAATTAAGAAAAAATCTTAATAACACAATACTTCAAATTTATCTATCAACTGTCAAAATATTAGGAAAATATTAAATCTTTGAATATAGTCTAAAAACTAATAGAATATGTATAAAAAATATTAATGGATAACAAATAGTATATTATATATAAAATAAAAATATATATAAATTTTTGTATATTATAAAATAAAATAACAGTAAAATGGAACTAATAAATAAGTATTACTTTTCTTGGAAGGGAATTTATAATTATTATTATTATTGTTAATATTATAAAATTAAAAATAAAGGAAGTATACAAAAGTAGGATAGTGATTTTGGAGGGAAAATTTGCATATGACTACTATCCTACTTTAATATATATATATATATATTATAAAAGATAATATAAGATTTAACCCAATTTTCAATGTCTATACAAAAATTTTAACAAAATTGAAATGTAGTACAATCTTATTTTCAACACATTACATCACTTTTACATCAACATCAATCGTACATCATACATGTCCATTTTGTCTACCTTTTTGTATCTTATTTTGTTCAATTAAAATTATTCATTAATCTTCTAGCAAACCTTTACATGCACAACCACGTACTAAGCAAGTCCATTCAAGTAGGGACCTATCCAAAATTTTTAATGAGACGGACTGTATTATAAAAATTACCACTCAATTAGAGACTAGCTAATATCAATTTTATAAAACTAGTTAAACCACCCGTGTAAGAAAAACTTACTAAAATATATTATTAAATAATTAAACATAAATCTTTAATATTTACACCGTATAGAAAATATAAAAATACAATTATACATTAATTAAATCAATAAGATCGATGAGCTTAGTAATTGTAAAGTTCATGATCGTTTAAAAGACAACACACATGCTTACATATAATCCTTCATATGTATATATACAC
>CAVNYN010233527.1:0-29249 GCA_963692815.1 Nyctanthes arbor-tristis
TGGAGATTGCATGACGCTGTATATTGAACGAGAGTTCACATTGGAGTTAGATGTCGAGTCTATTATAGACAAATTTTATACTTCAAAATCTCGTCGAGCACAACTTATGTGAATCTAATTCTAAGCATTTGTTATCTATTTTTATGATTTATTTAGGAGAATGAAGATTATTTTATCTTTTGTGCTACAATATTTATTTGTTTTTGTTTGTCATTAATTGATAAATGGTGGTTAAAGTTATTTTATATGCTTGTGATTTGTGTATTTAGTGGAATATTATTATATTTCAGGTTTAGTTTCAGTTAATTTACAAATGAGACTATGTCAATTTTTTTTGAAGTTTTTATGTATTTTGACATTTCTAGTGCAATTTTATTTCTAATAATATAGTATAAAAAAAATTTTTCGGGGGCGCTGCCCCCGAACCCCTAAGAAGGGGGTTCTGCCCCCTTCCAACCCCCAGTTATTTTTTCCTAAATCCAGCTCGGTCTTGTTCAAATCTTGAATCCGCCCCTAGATGTCGTTGAGGTGGTAGAACATTCGCTTAGCTTGGTAGAGGTGCAGGTATCGATATTGAGTAATGATCTCCCACTATAACCACCTAACTTACATGAGGGAGATTATTAGTCCACCCATCTCCACATAAAAAGAGGGGTGGGAGATCATTTTTAGATCAATACCCGGCATCTCCATTTCTGATTTTCGCTTCTCTTTTTTTTAATTATTATCATATATATTTTTCTTATTTTTAGTCATTTTTCACGTGATGCGTCAACGTTTTCGCAGAATGATAATCACACACCTCCACGCGCTCTGGTTATTGCCAACCAAAGATAAGACCGCCACCGCCCGCTCCTGGTGAGATTTTTCTGTTCCTTACATCCTTCGACCCGTTGATGGATGCATAGTCACAGATACTGCAAGATCTTGCACCGATTCACGGTCTCAAGTCTGCATCTTAACAGTCTACAACGGGGAAATCTAAGATTTTTGCATTGAAACAAGAAAGAAAACAATGGGCAAGTCTTTAAGGAAGCTCGAAGTTGTATCGCCCGTGCCGGCGGATATAAACATAGCTAATTCAGTTGAACCACTTCACATCTCTGAGATCGCCCAAGAACTCAACCTTAGTCCCCAACATTACGATCTTTATGGCAAGTACAAGGCGAAGGTATTAATATAAAGTGTGGATTTTTGTGTTCCAATATCTGTAACCGGGTGTATCTTTGCTAAATAAAGATTCTTATATATAGTCTGTTAACGGGTGATAATTATCTTGTATTGTAAATGGGGTTTTCTTTATAATTCAGTTTCGGCTAGTTTTGAAATATGTTGGTGGGGCGATCTGGGTGAAGGTGCTTGTTTGGAATAGCCTAAAACAATGGGTGCACAATCAATAGGGAGTAGTAATGAGTCTTTCGAAATTAGTGGATAAATATAACTCTTGACTAGTTTCAATTATGGCAAATATTATCTTATTGTAAGTATGCGCAAGAGGTGGCCTGTGTTAATGTTCCAAGCTTGGTGATTAATTTTAGATGTGAGCATTATAGGTATTGCTGTCGGTGATAGATGAGCTTCAAGGAAGAAAGGATGGGTACTATGTGGTGGTTGGAGGGATTACTCCAACACCTCTTGGAGAAGGCAAGTCCACTACCACCGTTGGTCTTTGTCAAGCGTTGGGAGCTTTTCTTGATAAAAAGGTAACATTTTTCCCCTTATAATTGTCTTTTTCATGGATACTCCTTGCGTGAGTGTAGTAGATCGGACTTTTTAGTAATAATACATGGATGCTAGATCAGGGGTAAAGCCTCCCCGAAAGGGTTTTTATATTTTTCTTATTGATGACACTAGAAGAAGAGCGCAGGGGGAAGTGCTTATATTTGGGAATGATTTCAGGATGCAAATACAATCAAGCAAAAGATAAAATCCCATTGGAAATGAAGTTATTCACACGCAAAGTGCATCTGTTTTAGTTTTAGAAATCATTGCTAGTATCGAATTGAATTGGAATTGAACTTTGAGAGCTCCACTGATTCTGTTGTAGGAGGAAAGCTATCTAACAGGAATTCTTGATTCCATATCTTTATCAGTAACAATCTCCTTCTTCATTATTTTCTAATGCCAAGTAGTTTAAATTAATGTCAAACAAAGAGTTGTGTCATGTAATTGCAATAGAAATTGCTTAATCAACCTATCATAAATATTAGAACATCTAACTAATCTCTCTTTCTTACATCATTCTAAAAAGAGGTTTTGTTCCACTCGCTTCTATCTGTTTATTTTAGGTGGTCACATGCCTGCGCCAACCATCACAAGGACCAACTTTTGGAATCAAAGGGGGTGCTGCAGGTGGAGGCTATAGCCAAGTAATCCCAATGGATGAGTTCAATCTTCACTTGACAGGGGATATCCATGCAATAACAGCTGCAAATAACCTTCTAGCTGCAGCTATTGATACTAGAATCTTCCATGAATCCACACAATCTGATAAGGCTCTGTTCAATAGATTATGCCCCCCAAATAAAGAAGGTAAAAGGAGTTTCAGCAACATAATGTTTACCCGTCTGAAGAAACTTGGCATCTCGAAGACTAACCCTGAAGAGCTTACACCTGAAGAAGTTAGCAAATTTGCCAGGCTCGATATAGATCCTGAATCCGTAACATGGAGAAGGGTAATGGATGTCAATGATAGATTCTTGAGGAAAATTACTATTGGACAGGGTCCTGAAGAGAAGGGGAAGGTAAGAGAAACTGGATTTGATATTTCAGTTGCTAGTGAAATCATGGCGGTGTTGGCTCTCACAACTTCCCTATCTGACATGAGGGAGAGGCTCGGGAAGATGGTCATTGGAAACAGCAAAGCTGGTGATCCCATTACAGCTGATGATCTTGGGGTTGGAGGTGCTTTGACTGTGTTGATGAAAGATGCCATTAACCCTACATTGATGCAGACTCTAGAGGGTACCCCTGTCCTTGTTCACGCTGGTCCTTTTGCAAACATTGCGCATGGGAACTCATCAGACGTGTGCTCTTCCGATCTAGATTGCACTGAAGCTGGTTGGACCTGGTGGCTTTGTGGTTACTGAAGCAGGCTTTGGGTCTGATATTGGTACAGAGAAGTTTATGAATATTAAGTGTCGATATAGCGGTTTAACTCCTCAATGTGCTGTTATTGTAGAACCATAAGGGCCCTCAAAATGCACGGTGGAGGACCTGAGGTTGTTGCTGGCAAGCCTCTTGCCCCTGCCTATGTTACTGAGAATGTGGCTCTTGTAGAAGCTGGTTGCATTAATCTGGCCAGGCACATCTCAAATACAAAGGCTTATGGCATTAATGTTGTTGTGGCTGTCAACAAGTTTTCAACTGATTCCGAAGCTGAACTTAATGCAGTAAGGAATGCAGCTTTAGCAGCTGGGGCTTTTGATGCCGTTATTTGTTCTCACCATGCCCACGGAGGGAAGGGAGCGGTTAGTTTCTTAATAACTGTTTATTTTCATGGGTTATGAATTCTACCAAGTAATATAGCCTTCTTAAACCTCTGATCGTTGACTATCATCTATCAGTTTAAGAAAAAGAATAATAAATTTAAAAGCTTATTGTAAGTTCACGTGAGACATAAAAGAACCACAAGAACCTGCCATTTGCCAAAATTTATACAATCATCTTGTTAAAAAAATATTTTAGTTGTTTATTGACATATATTCACCAGGATGAAGAAGGTAGGATGCAGTACAATATTGTTTAGTTTGTCTCTTACTGTTTATTTCTGTTCCCCCCTTGTTGCTGTCACAGCAAAGTGAATGTTTAACACTTTTAGGTTCTAGAAGAGGATTTGTCATCTTTCACTGAGCTAGACCGTCAGGTCAATATTCTTTCAAAACTTGCTTCTGGTTTTCTTGTCTATATTACATGCGTTCCATGCAGGGAAAAGTGATGTTTGCTTTGCCCGTGAACTACTAATAATTAAGGCATTCTGTTAGTTGTTCTTTTTGTTAGTTGTTAAGTTGATCAGGCTGCACGCACTGTATTTAAAAATATAAGATATCTCCTCCTGCCGTGATCTAACACATTTAGGATTGTCATATTGGAGGTCTAAACTTCTTTGACAGTGCATATTTTGTAATATGCAAATTTGAACACGAGAAATACAGGCTTTAGTTGCTGACAGGATAGTGAAACTGATAATTTATTGAGGATTTTAAATGTCCGGAGCAGACTTCCAGTGCAGCCTCATTTTACACTTCAAAGGCACATATGGATCACTCTTGCTCATTAATTGGATGGAAACCACCTGACAGTATGTTGTAAATCTGGAAATGCATGTCTGATCATTCTCAATGAATCTCTGGTTGGAACCAGAAAAAAATTCAGGTGATAGATATATAATTGGACTTGTTAGCCTTCAGTATGGGGGGGGGGGGGATATTTGCCATTATTGATTTAGAAGCTCTTGAGGTCAGCGATATTAAATATGATTGGAAGGCTTTGACATCTTTAACGTAAATAGTCTCAAATCTTCATTTCTATTCAGAAATAAGTGATGACAAAGCATAAGTTAAGTGTTAATTGAAAAACAAAAAAACTAGTTGAGTTCAAGAAAATTTAAAGCTTAAATCGGATACCCACTACATACTTCAACCTTCTTAAATAAAAACGGGTTGACCTTCATATCTTACACTAGCTGTTATGTTGACTGAAATATGTTTCTTCTCATTTTCAGGTTGACCTTGGCATTGCTGTTCAAAAAGCCTGTGAAAATGTGACACAGCCACTGAGATTCTTGTACCCCTTGGACATAGGTATCAAAGAGAAAATAGAGGCAATAGCGAAGTCATATGGTGCCAGTGGTGTTGAGTACTCAGACCAAGTAAAGCTTTTGGCATTCATAATGTGTCTCTTACTTCCCTATATCTGCTTAACAAGTTTTGAGTCATTCATTTGTGCACGTGATTGAAATTATATGTAGATCTTGCCAATCTTCTGTGTCTTTTTGACTTTTTTGTATTGCTTACTACAGTAAGATGAATTTTCTAGGCAATAGCATCAGCCTAGAGACCTGAAAACACGGAGTTCCTATTCTCCGGAAAATGGTATTTTGGTCGTGTACAATTACATAAGATCGTTTTTACCCTGATAATATGTCATGGAAAATGGTGTATTATGCATTTCTACTAACAGTACAATATAGAGTACTCTTAAGAACTGAAGCAAAGTTGTGAATAATTATAAGATCTCATTCCGAAAGTGTGTTTGCTTGTTCGCGCCTGATCTAATTTTGATTTATTCTTTCCATCATGCTTAATTACTAATCTAAAATGCACCTTAGGTCTTAAAAAGAAACTTGGCAAAGAAACTTGTCAATTTTTTCAGCATGGTTGAACAGGGTCTATGTTTGGCTGTTTCTTCAATTCTGCTTTTTGATATTGTTTTCTTTGCTTTTCCATGAGTAGGCGGACAAGCAGATTGAGATGTACAGCAAGCAAGGATTTTCCAATTTGCCAATCTGCATGGCGAAAACACAGTACTCATTTTCTCACAACGCTTCTGAGAAAGGCGCTCCAAGTGGTTTTGTCCTACCAATCAGGGACGTGAGGGCAAGCATTGGGGCTGGTTTCATTTATCCTTTAGTCGGGACAATGAGTACAATGCCTGGCCTTCCAACAAGGCCCTGCTTCTACGACATTGATCTTGATACTACCACCGGGAAAGTTATTGGTCTTTCTTGAGTATTAGATAGAACTCTTCGAATTTAGATTTGGCTTTCATGTTGGAATGTTGAGCGAAATGTCGGTAATCTGGAGATATTTGTAATTCTTCAATCTGTTTACAAACTTAACTGCAGATTTGGAATAAATATTGTGTTTTCCAGAGAAGAATTTCACCAGGGTTTCTGCTTGGATGTGATCTTTAATATTTTATCAATGTTTTTTCGAACAGAATCAAGTGAATAAACCGGGCCGAATTACATAGTTATTGCATGAAAATCTGCCAAATGGCTATGGAACTTCCAAGTTATCTAAACTTGCACACTCGATGACTATGGAAAAACGAAATAAGTATCACAGCTTCTATATATATATATGTATATATGTATATATATATATATTTTTTTTTTTTCAGGTGCTGGTCTAGTTAACCCGCTTGCAATCAGCCCTGATTTCTCCACTGTTTCCAGTCAGTGGACTTATATTTCCCATTTTAATCATGGATTGAACACGACGCTCTTCCGATCTAAAATTCAGCCTGGCTACCAGCATATCGGTTAACAATAGCAACTGTATCAGCTCCAGTTGTTGAGAACAATACTTGATCTGTCTGAAGAGGTCCCCTGTTGTTCTGAAGGTTCGTGAAGTAGTTGTTGTCAAAATCATCAGGACTCGAAGGATCAAGATTCGTCAAACGATCCGTATCTCCGCCTTGAGGACAGATTTGGCGTAAAGATCGGAAGAGCGTCGAACGGGGTCCACGGTTGGGTCAGGGTTCCCATTGCTGCTGAAATCGTAAAGCCGATGCCTGAAAGTTGGGCATTTGGCTCTTCCAAAGGTATGAGCACCTGATAAAGAAACTAAATCAGTGGAATCAAGCCCCTGGTCGCTGAACTTGCTTGAGATGATATCAAAACTCTCAAAAGTGCTCGGGAGGTTGCTATCTGCCCCGGCTTGGTTTGCTGTCCTGCTATCCCTTCTGCCTAGAGAAACTTCCCATGATGGACCTCCTCCCTGTTAGTTATTACAGTTTAGATTAGCTTAATTTGTGTATGGAAAGAATTATGAGAATATCTGTTACACAATACTGGACATGATTGAACTGAGAAAAAACAAGAAAAGAAAAATAGCGAGTCATTGTACCAGAGTAACTGAAATTTGAGAAGCAATGGCTAAAATATCAGCACATGAGACGACACCAGGACAAATGTTCTCCAGAGCTGTTTTTATGTCATCAACCACACTATATCCATCAGCTGAATTAATGTTGGGATTGGCCAGTTTCTCAGTCTATGCCGTCTGCACTGTCTACCAAAATCGAGCCATCGCACCCCTGCTCAAATTAGGCATTATATATAAACTTCATCAAAGTTGCGTCTCAAGCAAAATTACACGCGGGTTAGCACAAGAAAATGAATTCGGTAACACCAAAGTCAAAAAAATTTTACATCGACAAAGCAATCATGGAAATGGAGGCGAATGAGCTTGGCACCAATGGCGGAGCCAGGAACTATTAGAGGACTGGGCCGGAAGGGTGAGCCTTATTACGCACGGCTAAATTACCTTTATATATAATTTTTTTTTTTAAAACAAAGTAAAGAAGAGATTTTTTCAATTTTGGGGGGGCCCGGGCCCAGCATGGCCCGTCCCCCCTTAGCTCCGCCAGTGCTTGGCACCAATGCGAACATCACTCTGTTGAGCTCGTTCCACTGTATTACGAACTATCATGGACACATTGGGGCAGGAACTACTGTAAAATGTCTCTGTTAACTGGGCATTACACCCTATCAGAAAGGAAGCTATCAAGAAAATAAGAACTAAGCGAAATGCAGGCATTTTGCTATAGTATTACTTCTTTTCAAGTTTAAATGGAAAGAAAGAAATAAGTAGAGGTTGTGAAATATACATCTACTTCTCTGGTAACAGCTATTTATAACAGGCTTCTCCCATCATGCAGGGAAGGGAAGGTCAGAGGAAGAGCTTGCATGGATGGAAATTTCTCTAAGTACAATATTCAACTTAGTGGAAACTTCATTGTTAGCTACAAAATCAACAAGCGTGCAAAGATTTTGTAAAAGCTGATAAAGTCAGAAGATTACACCTCAACTCTATCCACAAAATTCTCCCGGTTTTGAGAGGTTAAATTCTAATAAAAACGGATAAGCTAAGCTAATTAATGCGCATTGGAGATTTGGAGCCTATGTTATTTTGAGTGCTTGAACTCTTATAATAACGACTAATACCAGTTTAAATTATAATTTTAAGGGAACCCGAACGTGTCATGGATGAAGTTCATTAGAACATTTAAGGGGTCCGTTCGAGTATATCATTTTTCTTTTAAAAAAAAAAAAAACAAAAGGCCAAAGGCCCAAATTACTCGGACACTTCTATTAGAACATGCACGCGTAATTATTAGAATTAGATATAAAGTCCTTAGAGTAATAATTCTAACTCATTATTATACAAAAAATTTCTACTTTTACATATCCATAAATGTTGTTATTAGTCAAGTAATTTCTTGCTAAGACGAACTTGTTTGACATTAAGCAAACCAGCACTAATTATTGGAAAAATTCCACCAAACGAATGCAAAGAGTGAGAGGCGAAGCTGAAATGTACGTATTTTTCAAATAGAGCGGGAAGAATTATTAAACATGCAAGTTGGCTGTTAACATCTAATTAGGTTTTAACGTAGTTTTTATCGTGGAAGTCTACGAATCATTGATGCATGCACGATTGACAAGTCATTACTTCATATACTGACGAATATTTCATAGTCCGCTTGTTTAGTTTTGGTCTTCAACTTCCAGAATTCAACTTCACCAACTTTAGCTCGTTGGAATGTACGGCGTTTTTTGTTCGTTATTTATAAACTGAAAAAAATTTGTAAGCATAAATAAGGGCATGTTCTATTTATATTTTTTGAATTTATTTTGAGTCTTATCTTTCAAAAATAAATATTAAGTAAAAGAAGGATTTTATTTCTCTTGTTTTGAGCATTTTTAAATTTTTAAACTGAAAAGCTCAAAAGGAGAAAATGGACAAAAATGTTTGGGAGGTATATGGGAAGAGTAGTTATTTGTATACATCAGTTGATATATAATAGCTCAACAATATAGTTACGTGACATATGAAGCTCTATGCTACAAGTTATTGTGTAAAATATCAATTATCATGTCGTGTAAAATATCAATTATCATGTTATATATAGTATAACGTGATTGGAAGTAGATACACCGGTCCGGTTCTGATCCCATATGTCTGGTGCAACTACAGCACCAGATGTGTGGGTGGCACCAAATGTCTGGTTCTGATCCCATATGTCATGTAAAATATCAAGTATCATGTCATGTATAATATAACGTGATTGGAAGTAGATACACCGGTTCAGTTCTGATCCCATATTAAACAAAAAACGCAACTAAAAAATTGGAAGCTGGGTTTATTGGTTCTCGTCTCTCTGACCAATTTGTTCTTCGAAGCCCCAAATCGATGTGCTTGGCAACCTCACCTCATCCCAGAAATCGTCGTCTAGCGAGCGCAGATCGTCGCGCCGACAATCAGTTAGGAGTGCGCCGGCAGGACCTTAATACACTACCATGCGAACAATATGCATATTTTCAGCTGTTATAGCATGAATGTAGTTCTGATCTCCCGCCAAATATTTATCTAGTTAGATATACACATGTTAGGAGATCATATATGAGTCATCCAATGATCTCCTGCCATGTGTGTATCTAATAACGTCTAGGGGGATAGTCGTGTTAGACGTATGATGGGAGGTATTTTTAACCCTGATAGTGTTATATATGATTATATTCATGATTGGTGTTCTTTAAAGAATGGCATTTTAATCATTTAACTAAAACTTTTCATTTTAGTGGATTTTTTTCAAGGGAAAACGTCTCTTTTTGTTTTGCAAGAAAAGATCAATGTTATTTATTTTATTATTATTATTATTATTTTTTTGGTGGGGGTGCGGGGGGGGGGGAGTTGGGTTGCAGCACCTCTATATGTTGGGGGTCCTTTTACACAGAAAACCTAAACAATGAGGACTATTTTTAGCAAATTAGACCTTTTTCTTTTCTTTACATCAACGATTTCCTCACGAATTCCCAGTCAGATCCGATTTCGGAAATCCCTAAAATCAGCGTACTGAGGTGAGAGATTAAATAACGTTAACATACTTTGGAGTTTCGTCACTCTCATTTTTCAATTTCTCTTAAATATTACACAAAGTTGCAAAGCAATCATTTTTTTCTGTTCTTTGAGGATTTTCGCGGTCCTTATTTGGCGGGGAATCTGGGGTTCTGGCTATCTACGAATGTTTGCTGAGCAAGTACAAAAATACAAGAACGTTTAGGAAAACCTTAAAAAATGAGTGACCCGCGCGGAAGTTCAATAGCGGCTGATGAAAAGCAGGCTCCAGGTAAATTTTGTATCAAATTCCTTCTAAGAATATTGTTTTTAACCTGAAATCTCAAAAAGAAAGGGAAGAGAGGAATTGATTAATTATGCTAGCGGAATTTGTGGGGCATGAAATAAATACTGAAACTTTAGAGTTTACATGTCATTACTGGTAATTGTTTGCGATTTTCCTCTTTTTATTTTGTGTGACACTCTCTTATTTGTAACTACATATATTTCTTTTTAACCGATGTTTCAGTTTTTACTTTTGGAATGTATTGGTAAATGTTTGAGGATATCTTCTTGTTTCTGTATACATGAGTGTGGAAAAACCCTGACAACAATGAAGTAGGAAAAACAGAGGATTCCTTATTGTTGCTTCTACTATTAAGGTCCAAACTGGCTGCGCTAACCTCTTGAAACTGTTGGATTTGTCCCAATTCTTAAACACTTGAGTCATCCAGGCCTGTGTCTTGCATGCATTCATTTTTTTTTTTTTTTTAAATTTATAGTATTTATTCTGTTTAACATCTTGTGCAGAGGATGTAGTGAAAGAGTGGTGTTGTGATCAAAGAGGAGCTCTGCCAGGGGAACCTCAATGCACTATATGTGGGCGATATGGTGAATACATATGTGATGAGACTGATGATGATATTTGCAGCATGGAGTGCAAAAGGATTCTCCTCAGCCGGTTGGTCAAATCACAACCTTTGCCTGCTCAACCATCTCCCATGAAACTACCTGCAACTGATGAGTGCTACTATGTTAGAGATTCAAACAATTGTTTGGACTCGGAGTCTCCAACAAACGAACAGACTGAGCTTCTGAGGAGAAAACTACATATTTCTGTGAAGGGTGACTCTGTTCCAGCACCTATTTTGTCTTTTAGTTCTTGTGAGTTCCCTCAGATGCTTCTTCAGAATTTAGAAGTGGCAGGATATGAAATGCCATCGCCAGATCGGAAGTGCAAGCCATCCCAGCTGCGTTAATTGGCAAAAGCATCCTTGTTTCAGCTGAGACGGGCTCTGGAAAAACTGGATCCTTTCTAATTCCCATAATTTCTTATAGTGTGCACTTCAATATCAACCAGCAAAAACCTCGAGCACTAGTACTTGCACCTACCAGAGAACTTTGTATACAGGTGGAGGAACAAGCGAAGTTGCTTGGTAAGGGTCTGCCTTTCAAAACTGCCCTGGTGGTTGGTGGTGATGCCATGGCAGGTCAAGTATATCGTATTCAACAAGGGATATCCTTGATTGTGGCCACTCCTGGAAGGCTCATTGATCTTTTAATCAAGCATGACATCGAGTTAGATAGTATTTCCATCCTTGTTCTTGATGAAGTAGATTGCATGGTTCAAAGGGGGTTCCATGAGCAAGTAATGCAAATTTTTAGGGCTCTATCCCAGCCCCAAGTATTGATGTACTCTGCTACAATTTCAAGAGAAGTGGAGAGGGTGGCAGGTTCAATGGTGAAAGATCTGAACGTTATCTTAGTTGGGAAGCCAAACAACCCTAGCGAGGCCATTAAACAGCTTGCAATTTGGGTGGAGTCGAAGAAAAAGAAGCAGAAGCTTTTCGAAATATTGAAGAGCAAGAAGCATTTTAAGCCGCCTGTTTTGGTGTTTGTGGGTTCCAGAATTGGAGCAGATCTTCTCTCTGAAGCAATAGCTATAACAACTGGTTTAAGAGCCCTATCAATCCATGGAGAGAAACCCATGAAGGAGAGAAGAGAAATAATAAGGTCATTGTTGGTTGGAGAAGTTAATGTGATTGTGGCCACTGGAGTATTGGGCCGGGGACTTGATCTTCCTTTCCGTGAGGCAGGTGATTGTGTTTGACATGCCAACTTCCATCAAGGAGTATGTCCACCAGATTGGGAGGGCATCAAGAATGGGAGACGAGGGTACCTCAATTGTTTTTGTAAATGAAGAGAATAAAAAACTGTTCCCTGAATTGGTTGATATTTAGAAATCATCTGGTGCTGCCATTCCACGTGAGCTTTCTAATTCATGCTATACAGCAAATCCGTACTTTGTTGGGAAGGCTCAAAAGAAAAGGAAGCACGCTGCTGAAGCCTGAGTGCGCGCCTTGTTTTTGGAGAGGTTGAGAAGAAAGAAATATACAGTGACTTAAATGGATGGGTTAGAGCTGTTAAAAAGTAAAATGTTGTAAGATCATGACAACTTTTCTGGGAGGCTATGATCTGCCACTCTGATTTATGAGATAGCGGCAAGGTAATATTTTAATAAATTGATTTTTGCAATACTATTAATCTGTTATCTATATCATGAAAGATGATCAGTATAGCAAAAAGTACTCCCTTGTGTTTAACAATTGACAGAGACTCCAGCAAGGTAAAATTTTAGCTGTGGCTCAACTTTTGGTGTCATTAGTTTTAAGAATTCAAACTAAACTAACAGAAAAGACATCAACTTTTTTTTTTTTAAAAAAGTAAAACAGAAAAGACATCAACCTGTCTTCCGTCAAATGCTAAGAATAGCATGAAATAAATCATTCAAAAATATACAAGAAATGGACCACCGTGCTAGGGACTAAATATTAGGGACTGTGTTTGCAATTTCAGTACTTTCTCAAGGTGTTGTTTGATTTTGATCTTGTTTTATGACGGTTGTTTAAAAACTATACTTTCTTAAATTTTAGGGGAAAAAATGGCTCAAATCTTTCGGAAGGATACGGGGAAGGAGGGCAAAGGAAAAATAATTAATGAATTGTGCTTATTTTGGTTTATATATGAATATTCTTGTCCTATAATAGCTCGAATGATCTTGCTCTATCCTTTGGACTTTCATCTATTTCTCAAGAAAAGAATCAACATGTTTGACATTCTTGTAATTGGTCTCTTGCTCATTGAAGTTGTTCCGGGTATTATTTCATTCCATGTTTCTCCAAGTTACTAGTTTTATATTTTTCGATCAAGTTTTCGTAACTACAAAACTATTGATAGATCAACAATCATGCGTGTATCTGTTTTAATAGATGATTTGGTGTGCTGCAGGGTGACAGAAACTATATAAATGCTGGATAACTGCTTTCGGACACGATTACAATCCATTGCTGTGGTGAGTCATTTCATCTTTAATTATTGCTTCTGTATCATTATAAACTGAAACAGAATTTGGCTTCAGTCTCGATATGTTGGTAGTTGGTACTGTTGCCACCAGAATTTGTCTCGTATTCTTTATGGCTTTACATCTCATTCCAGTGGTAGCTAAAAGTTATTTGTTAGATAATAGGTTTATTTGCCTAATTTTCTGCATTGTGATACTAGTGCATATCCATTTTTGGAATACTTCTGCTGTGGTGTTCATGGCATGGTGAACTAGGTGAATGATGCTTATGGGATTGATATGATACTCACTTGTCCGAGCCTTGCCTAATGACAGTTGCTTTGCTAGGTCTAAGTAGTCAAGATGATATTAAATGCATTTGTGATACAATGTGAGAATACATTTTCACTTTCAAAATAATAAATAATTAGAGAAATGGTTCAGGCAAAAGAGCGTGCAGTTATAAATGCTATGCTACAGCAAATGAAGGTGGATTAGCAGTGAAAGCGTTCCTTGATGATCATCCGCGCATAAACCTTGACCCTAAGCTGCAACCTGCATCATCAAGTCTCTTTTTGTTAGAGGACAATTTCATTGTTCCTACATTTTGAGTCGGTGTTCTTTGTTCAGTGCCCTGAGCCTCTTACAACTATGCGTTCAACACCACCACCTGAGTAATTCTCCATCTTGAAAGGAAAAAAAAAAAAAAAAAAGAAATGAAAAAGCATGACTTGTTTTACTTTTAATCGATATGACATGGCTGCCAATATGAACAAGTTGACACATAAGACCAATATGAGTGAATGGTTTAGCTGATCTTTCAAAGTCGATTTACAAGTGATTGAAATTAATTTCTACATCGCAGCTCAAAAAATGCTGCCGCATATACATAATTACAGCATCGTACTTGACCAATAAATACGACCTTAACAGTACGTGTTTGGGCAAGGAAGAATTAGTGGTTGAGCCAGTGTTTCTGCGCTACTCCTTGTGTCGGGAGGACCTGTCCTTTCTATGTCCCCCAAGAATACGAGAAATCTGAAGGCCCCTACTGAACGCTTGGTTAAACAACATTCGAGTTTGGAATTCTGAGACGAAAGGAAACCATGCAAGAAAGGCAACTGGAGTGAAAAGAAGTAAACCCATCAAGATTTCATAGCCACGAGCTAGGGTTCGTACAGATCCCCAAAATCCAGCTCTCTGAACAACGGGCTTACATGCTTGAGCAATCTGGAAGCAATTGAAAGCAAGACAATCAGAGATCAGTCTTAAGCATATACAGAAGAATGCACCACTGATACAATGAACATAATCACTCACCAGAAGTAGACCCCAACCGGTTGGCAAGAAAGCAAGCACGCAAACAAAAATGTCCTGTGGCGTCATGTGTGGGAGTGCAATCAAAATAGCCAGGATGGAGATAAAAGTGACAAAGATCAAACCCTTAATAAGCCGGAAAACAAGTTGAAAATTTGCACTGAATTTCCTTCTTCCAACCGAAATTGTCTGGGCAGAGAAGACAAGATTAAAGAATCACATTAATTCCAGCGCCACTAAAGAGAAAATACCAAGAAATGTGCTCTTCCGATCTCAAAAACATCAGGAGAATATTACTGTTATCCGCGTTACTGATAGAACCTGTTCCAATAAACTAAATTCCAAAACCATAAATAATTCATTTTACAGTCTGGTACATTCATAAACATCAGTACATCATATTTTCAAATATAAAGAACAAAAAGTAGAAATGACAATCATTGGAAATTTTCTATAACTCACCAACATTTTGAACAAGATAGATATATGATTAAACTGATTGCAGAAAAATTCACAATACTGACAAAGTATTATAACCTTGTCCGTCTACTAAGAGTTGAAGCAACAAGGGTCAAATTGATAAATGCAGCAAAATGGTACAGACGATTCTCTTAGAAAAGACCAATGGCTAGGGAAGAATCATCTTTACCTTCATGACAAAAAGAATCAGGACTATCACCAGCCATGACACCCCATATACCTGTAAACCGTGTAGGTATTTAGAAATAGAACCTAATCAAATCCATTCAAAAGAGAATTAATTCAAGTCAAAAAGAAATACACGCCCAGCATACCAGAAAGCTTTTGTTCTTGGTAATGTTTAAGTGATAAACAAGCCCATACTGATAGATAAAAAACCGAAGTGCTAATATTATCTCAGCGATAATACCACGTGTCCCACAATGACGAAGATGTTCTTGTTCCTCTTCCCACCATGATTCCCAACTTTTTTCTGGAGGGACGCCAATACCACCTCTGTTGCCTATCCACTTGTTCCAATCGGTCCAATCGTCAACTATCTTTTGCCACTCAAAACCAGATGGGTTGAAGAGAAAGGGAGCAAAAAGCCAAGTGCCAACCATAAACCACATTGACACAGTTATTAAGATATATGCAACAGCACCTCTATAGGATTGACCGAAAATTTGATAAACAAGCAGCAGTATCATTAATTCAAGTCCTTTGACAAAATGACTACGGGAGTATAGGCGATAGTTATCCGCAAACTTGGCATGAAACACCACAAATCCACGACCAGTGGGCCTATATTTTGCACCTCCGTGAAGTAATGTCCTACCATAATAATGGGTCTTTGTTCCAAGAGAGAAAGTGAAAAACACTGGTGCCAATTGCAACTGCATCAGTATGAATTCACTCAATGCAGTTCGAAAACCCTTCTCCAAGCCTATTTCCATCATCATGGGGAGGGCCATTAAAACTCCAATTTGTACAAAAGATTGCGAAGCAAGAGCAACTTGGAGAGGCTTATTGTCCCTGATTGCTGGTTGGTTACTTAATCCTTCTTCGAGACCACTCAGGACAAGATAAAGGCGACCATAAAGAAATACATACACAGTGAGCACAGTAATCTGCCACAACAAAAATGCAAGTTGAAAATTTGACACAATTTAGAGTAACAACTACTAAGACAGCAATCTGTGTCACGTACCAAGGTACTGAAGTAGAAACCGATTGTGGTGAAATAGCATGACAACATCCGGAAGAAATCAAATCGATGCCCTAGTCGATATAGATCACGGCTCAGTGTTTGTTCTCCATTGCCATTAGCTATTTTTGCCTCAAAAAGAGAAATCTGATTAAGACCAACATCCCTCTCCTTTGCCGACTTGTATATACTCATGATGGGTTACATTGCCTTCACGAAGTGTAGAATTAAAGCCTGCACATGGAATCATATCAGGTAGTAGCATTGAAGCTAATATTTTGCTCACAGGAAAATTGAAAAGCTAAAAAAAATAATTAACAGAAAGCAGATACCTGCAAATATGTCCTCACTGAGATTGATAACCTTGGAAGCTTTACTGACTCCACCTCTTGTAAGGTGAAACAGTCTGTCAAAAACATCTGGATGCCCGTAGTGGAACCGAACCCTGTATAAGAAATAGAATGTGAAAAAAAAAAAAAAAAAAGAATATAAGAGAAAGAGAAAGGAGAGAAAAGGGAACTTGACTGCATTGAGGGAATAAAGCACAACAGATTAAATAAGGCACAGCAGATTCCATCTTTAACAAAAGCCCATGAAAAACGAGTATAAATCTAGAAAGGAATCACAAGTTCATTATAATACTTATAAGCAATAGGATATATTAAACTTCAGATGCTACAAATATCACCAACCATACCACCATTTTACTTGATATATAACATGGGGAAAATTTTGAAGTACTTGTACAATTACTTGGCATAGCTAGTAGAGCATCACTTTGCCAGTGTTAGCATTCTATTTTTATTTTGAAATAAAAATAGAATTTTTTTCCAAAACTGATGGTTGTCCAGTACATATGTGTTTCACGAGATATATGGGTGTGATTTGATCAAATTCTATTTTGAAATAGAATTGGTTTGCAAAAAGGGGCTTTATCTATCCCTTAACCTACCAGGAAAGCATCATACATGACTTAATTACTTTTAGAGAAGAGTATCAGGGGTACATGCAAAAGTTTTGAAGCAATTTGTCCCTTTACCAATTTGAGTCACAATTGCCAGAATAATTAGCCATAGGATACAATAATTCTTTTTGAGAACTAAGTTTACATTTCAGTACCAGGGCAACGTCAAGAAATATAATTTCTTCTTGATATTAGAATTTGTGAACTCCAAGTCAGCAATTAAAATTATGTAACTGTCAATTATGCAGCTATTAATGAGATAGGTCCAGGTCTTAATCTGGAAGACAAGCAGGATTTCACAATATTATTAATATTTTTTTTTTGCCCCTTAAATTTCCAAGACTTGGACCCCTACAATGAACCTTATTTTGAGTTCTCACATCATGAGGAAGTAGTACACTTACAACTTAAGTAGTTCACGTCAGCTCAACTAACTTAACTCCTTTAGGATACAAAATATTTAAGCATACACGACGAGCGTCCAGATTGTCCAGAAGGAACTCTGTTGCAATTAGCATTCAATTACTCATCAGCATTTGAGCTGAGTTCAAGACTGACCTGGCATCACCCAGGCCAGCTTGTACATTCAACTACTGCAGCCAACACGGTGAGTTTAAGATCATGATGTGGATCCCAGGTCAAGTTGTGCATCAAACACATCTCAAAAGAAGCACCAAAAAATTTAGTGGATGCATGGTGATGAAACAGAAGACACTGAAAACAAGGATATGTCAAAACAAGTGGAGGTAGCGCTGGTTTTGACTGTGTCACTCAGAAGCAAAAGAAGTCCTCGTTCAGAATTAAGATGCGGCCTAGTCTAGTTATCAAACCAAAAAGCATCATTGATGCTATAACTAGACTTTGTCCATGAATGATTTCACATACAGAACTAAGAGGCTATGGCACCAAAGAAAATTAGTTACTAAAGATATGCTTTTGAGATGCACATGATGCAAGAAAAATTTGAGGAAAGAAGTGAGTGGAAGAATTCTTACTTCAGAGGATTAGCCAACAGTCTCTGACCAATAGTTACAAAACTTGTTTCTTGATTAGACATAAACCAAGCAAGAGATGAAACACTGCATCATATAGAAAGTGTTATGTTATGTACGTATACAACTCTAAGTCCTGATGTACTATATATCCCAAAATGTGTACCTTCCAGTAAATATATGTTCCCTCAGTCCGAGTATTGATGGGCATGTCACGCCATCATGCTTTGTAAGAAATTCTTCAAGCAAGTTTCTCATTTTCAAAGCTTCTTCCATATAGTTATCCTACAGAATGATATTTTATGTCAGCACCCAGAAAGAATCTAAAGCCAAACCAGTTTAACAAACCACACCTGATTCATATCTATTGTTTGCAAGCCTTCTCCACGGGTGAAGATAATGGCATGATTCTGGTTTTCAGGTTTACCCTCCCCCAAAATAGCATATCCTGGGAGTTTTATACGATAGATAACCTACAATAGGGGTACCAAGATATCAGTGGAAAAATGTGCAGCAAAACAGATGGCTTTGTGGAAGATTGAATAACATAACAGCTACAGTGGATATAATAAATCTGCCAAAAACAGAGAAATAATAAGCGAACCACTATCTGTCTCCTTGACAGTTTACTATTATTTCTAAACTGCTTTGCCTTTACTCTAGCATAGAGATTATTACTTTCTTGTATTCTGGGCAACTTATCTTTCACCTTTGAGAGGTGATATATATTTTATTTCCTGATTACCTCGTCAAGATTCTGTACTGGCTCTGTAGATTTAGACTTTGGCAAGGCAGCCTTCACAAGAGTGGAATAGTAAGCCTTATCATTAACTTTCTTGGATCTGTCTTTGCTTGGTTCTTCAACTTCATCAATGTAAGCTACTCGAAGAGATGGATACCTATTAAAGAAAAGCATATAGGTTACGACAAAATTAATACAACAGCAAAATCACTATCAGACTCTTACGTTGTCATAAGCCTTAAAATATCTTGTGCACGAGGATCGCCAGATCGTTTCTGAATCCCATATAATTGGCACGACACTACATATGTGAACTTCATAAGATCGGAAGAGCACACGTCTGCAGCCACTGCCTGACATTGTGCCCACAGTGATCTCTCTCCTTTCATCTGATCCTCATTCAGTTCAATCGCCTTGTAGCCTTCCATTAAATCTGTTTAAAAAACAATGTCAAGACAAAAAGATTCTGCAGATATGTGAAGCAAAAAACTGGATGTTATCAAAAATGTCAGTGTGCAAGACAGTGTTACCCTCATCCTTGGCCATATCAAGGAAGGCTTGTAGTTCAAGAGCTTTGCGATAATACATCATGCCTCGCACTGTC
The DNA here is from genome assembly GCA_963692815.1 of Nyctanthes arbor-tristis. Lineage (NCBI taxonomy): Eukaryota > Viridiplantae > Streptophyta > Magnoliopsida > Lamiales > Oleaceae > Nyctanthes > Nyctanthes arbor-tristis. The sequence goes on from CAVNYN010233527.1 coordinate 19,471, forward strand.
ATAAATATAATCAGAAAGTGTCACACCATAAGATTAAATCATTGGATGACTAACCATACTACACATCAATGAAGGAGAAATTTTCCAATATGACCCAATAACTCAATAGAGACAGCGTCAGGAGTCAAAATGTGTGGTCTGGCATACATGGTTTACAAGTTAAAATAGGTGAAACCTTTTTTATAGCAAAAGAATTTGCAGAGCAGGCCTATGTAGGATCCTGTGTTATCTCCTAGACAAAATCAAGTTTATGTTACTGTTAACCGTTGAGAACGTTTTTGATCTGCCAACTCTAACCAGTATGTGTACCCCAAAAGGATACCTATTTCTTAATTGTTTATTGTAGTTGGTAATGAGAAAGAACATACTTGATGTCCGATTGTGCTATGTTAGCTACCTAATGTCAAAATAAGATTGTGCTAGGAATACCCAACAAATTTCCTTTGGATCTCTTTTGACTATAAGTTAGAAATGAGATCTTCCAAATTGCCACCTCTACATCATACTCAGGAATCACGATCCCCTTTCCTACACCTCCCAAAATCCCATCATACTAAAAAGAACAATGAAAACCAAAACAATTTCCAAGGACGCACTACTAGTAACTGCCAATGAGATGGAACAGGTGTTATTCATACCAGTTTTTGTCAACGTCTGACCCCTATAGGAAGCCCAGAGGCAAAGTTGTTCTTCTAAGTCATCAAATCCCTTAAGATCTTCTTCGCTGCTACGATTGACACGTTCAAGAAAATTATTCCATTCATCTGCATTTTCAGCAGCAAGGCTGTTAGAAACTGAAAACATAAAGTAATACATGACAAAATCAGAGGAACTAACCTGGGAAAATTTTCTGTAAGTAAAAGAGGATGGAAACACCGTCTTCATTTGGCTCTTCAATCTCAGGCAAAGAAAAGAGGACCTCCTCCGTGTAGTATGGAGTCAAAACACTGCAGATCAGAATGCCGTTCAGAGCATCTTTATTGGGAATGTGGATTGTGGATGTGGATTGGAAGAGAGAGATAGAGAGGTGATGATTATTATAATTGAAAAGGAATGTAAAGAGTGTAAGAAAAAAGAGCGTGAAAAGCGAAAAAGATGAGAGAGGTAGAAGGAAATTAAAAAATAATGATAAAATAGTAGTGGAGGATGTGTATTTGTAGACATGGCATTGGAATTGAGAAAGAAAAAGTGGGGAAATTATGCGGTAGAAGTGAGAAGTGAAATTAAAAAAATGAAAATTGAAAAAAGAAAAAAAAAGGGACATGTGGGACCCATACAAAAGTTTGTGTCTTTATCTCTCTTGTATGGACATTACCCAAAAAGAGATGCATTGAAAAAGAGGATATAATCCCTTTGGATTGATGCATTAACAAGGTTGTATGTGCAGTACCAGCAACAATGCTTTAGTGAACGATGAATAGTCTGGTGAAGTATTACTATATCATACAACAAAAGAAAAATTTGTATAACTCAGGATCTAAAATCCAAGAAGAAACATTGCGGAAACAATATCAGACAAGATTACAAGTACATAATAATATAGCACAGGTTCAAATCTAACAGCATCTCCAGCAGGTGCTATATTTTAGAGGAGCATACAGCATCTTTAAATTTAAAGAAAGAAAATTTTAAGCTTCTCATATTTACATTTCATTAGCTTTTTTTCAACAAACATTTATTTTTTCTCCTTATGTTAAATTAATACCTAATTTTATAATATGTTAATGACCAGTAAAATAAAATGTGATTTTGTTAAACCAAGAAAAGCGTATTGAAACTTGTAGCTATTAAATTATATTATATAGAGTGGATTTGGTTCTCCAATTTGGAGAGCTGAAGTTTTGTAAGTTAATTTAGAGAGTTGCTTGGAGCTCATTTTTAAGCATTCACACTCTAAAAGAGAGAGCCTCTTGTGGTCAAATGTTTAAAAAGTCTCTTGGAGATGCTTCAAGTTAATAAGGTTCTTAGCCTATTATCATATTAGTACTCCATATGGCCCAACTTCTTAAACCATCCCCCCCTTGCCAGAATAGTATATACAATTATCTCCATTCCAATTCCATTAAATCTTTAGTTATCTCCACCTTTACTCTCTCTCTCTTCCTAGGAACCAAATTGGGAGCTGGAGTTATCCACCTAAGTCATTATAATACCCAGAAAAGAGAATGAACCTGTCTTACCACAGAGCTCATTGCCTTCTTTTCTTTTGGTTGGAGGGGGGGGTTCTCAAAATCTGATGCAACTACTTTTTCTATAAATTAAATTATTGGGGAGCAGATTGTTGAGAAAAAAAGGGTAAAAAAGACTCACGAGAAAGCAAGCATATTGCGGACTTTAGGAGCTGAAGGCATGTCCATAAACAAGGAATTGGAGAAGAAGGAGATGCGCCTTCTAGCTTCTAAGTTGGATGGCACATCCATGGCAGATTCCTTTACCGTCAGCAAAAGATACAACCTTTTTATCTGTTGAACGAAGAAATTGTAAATTTAGGCTGGTAGCCGGAGAAGTTTGAAATACTTATTATATAAATGCTTCCAATTTTCTTATTTACCTTCTCTTTCCAAGCTTCCGACTCAGGGATTGGAAATTTAATGGCTCCAGCTGATGCAAATAATTGATATTGTTGATCTAGTGGGATCATCCCTTCATGTCCTGAAGTCCCGTGGATTGAATCTAACAAGCTATTCAGATAAATTTGAGTTGGAATTCGATAAATCTGAGTTGGAATTCAAACAGCATTCAGAGCTCAAAAATTGACTCAAAGTTGGGATGGTGAAGAACATTACTCAGATACATGATCTTCCTTCATTATATCCTGCGTCACGACTTCCAGCATGTCCTGGAAGAGAATAACAACTTGATCTCTATCCTCCTGCTTGTTGTCCATCTGCAAAAACAGCCAGTTCATCATGGAATCTCTACATCAATAAATCAGAGCAATATGTTTCAACCGGAAAAAGAGAGAATTCAACTGCAATTATCTGTAGCAAAAAAGGAGAGAGACCTACCAAGTACTTTATAAGCTTCACAAATTTTTCATAAAGATTAGGAAGAGCACTCAGTCTGTATTGTGTCAATAGATCATCTTCCCCTATATGCTTGTCAACCTCAGAGAAAATGAACTCGATAACACTGACAGAAAAAGATTTGATTAGAAGACAAGATGTATATATTTACAATAAAAAAAAAAAAAAAGTTTAGTCTTCCGATCTCCCAAGCGGTACCAACTTACTCCTTCTCTCGATTGCCACGAACTAAATATTTAATGATGTTTTTAAATGATGCATAGCACTCGCAGACCGCAGAATACATATAATCATCAGACTTGATCCGCTTTTTCAGTTCGATGTCCTTGTCTTTACTGTCTTTAGCCATATCCACTGCAATCGGGATCTGTTGTTGGAAAAACATGTATACCATGTTACAGTTATTGACTCAAATATCAACATCATATTGAATCCGTCAGCATTTCAACCAGTTAGTAGTCCATAGATAAAGCAGACCATAATCTCATCTCTTTTTCCTAAAATTATATCAGTTTACAAGTCACCTGAAGAAGAAAATAGATTTTTCCTAGTAATAATATATTCTCCAATGATGACGTTTTTATATTATATGACATTACCGAGTCAAAATACAATCCTTTGGCATAGTCCGTAAGAATGACCTGTTCCATGTCAAGAGGTGTTTCATTCTCAATTTTATTTTCCCAATCTATCCATCCACCAATTTCACTACTCAGGCCTTGCATGGAAATGATTACTTGGAAATCAATTTTTTCCAACTTTCATTCTCAACCACACATTCTTTAAAAAAAAAAAAAATTATTTTTCACATTTTCCCATATTACTTTTCAACCACACATCTTCCAAAAAAATCACTTTTCAGCAAAATCAATTCTCAAAAAATAAAAACGATATGCACTTACAGTTACAACCACACATTTCAAACTAAATGAAATCTCCACCACTCATTTTACCTCATTACAGTTCCTCATAATGAGAAATTATAATGAGAATCAAACACCCCAAGCTCTCAGCCCTTCTTCCCATGGAACCTTGGTCCCCAAGTGGAACAATAATTTTTTGTCCTTACTAGCTCCAAATATTTTTAAATACATTATCTATAGAGCACAATAAAAGGACAGAGATTTGAGGGATGAGAAACAGATAATTTGAACATATAATCTCCAAAACGCAGGAGATTTTAAGTTAAAATAAAATGAAACCTTGCTAGCAAGCAGAAATGGAGGCCACTGAATTAGCTCCAAGTCACGATCAGCCCAGTACGGAACAAGCAACAAATCCATTTCCCTTAACATTCATGCAAAGCAATCAATGTAAGAGAAATAACAGTCAAAAAAGGTAATCCAGATAAACGGATTTCAAAAATTTCAGAGGTGATAATTACCTATTGCTAATAAGATCCTCCTCTCTGAAACTTGTAATTATTTTGTTCCACAGCTGAGCAAATCTCGCAGCTTCTTTCTCCTTACTGGATGGAATCTGCACCAATAATATTCATCCAAAAAATTCAAGTTCCACAAGTAACATGCATTTTCATCTAAGTTTCATATATTTCTGATCGTAAAATAAGTTGAAAATTAAAATAAAAAGTTCAAATAAACAACTTACCACTTCAAACTTGCTTGAAAAGGTGGCCTTGAGTCCTTTCTTTTTTGCTGGCTCACTTTCCTCCTCAGGAATTAAGCGGTAATTAAAGGCACCAGGTAATGATTGAAATCGGGATCTAAGCATTCCTAAAGTTCGAATCTGAAAGATAACGCAAAGTTAAAGCCCAAGCAATATATTAATACCCATGCTATGAAATAAAAGAATTGAACAAGTATCTCCTACATAGCAGGACTGAACCCACAACCAACTGCTAGCTATAAAACAAAGAACACTTCTAAGTATATATACTCTTACTATTCTAATAAACAATAAAGCTTTCTCAGTGACTGATAGAGGTTTCTAATTAATGTTGGCTGCTCATCCTAGTGCATGTAAATCTGGACTTCATTTTCTAAAGATATACTGATTCCTATTTCATGATTGACAAGAATTACATCTAAAGAACAATTATATTTCCATTTAACCTGAGCTCATTGTGTGGTCACCAAATAGAAATGTACTACACAAGCTTCATGTCACCAAGATTAGAACACCAAAAAAAAGGTCAAAAAGTAACCACTGACCTCTCCAAGGCGACGAAATGCACCATATATACCACCAAATAAGGTTGAGAATATAGCATACCAGATCTGCGCATCCATGAAATAGACCTGAAGAGGCACGGTAGATATTCAGAGCATGAGGCAAAAGGGGTAACCAAAATCGGCTTATAAGTTAAAGTTTCTCAGAGAAAGACAACTAAAAAAAGTATATTATGCTTAATCCATACAAGAATAACTGGCGCCCAGAGTGCAATCACCACACCAATATTGTTTTTAGCTGCAAATCACATAATGGCATCGAAATGAAGAAATATGTTAATCAACATGAATATCGATAGTGTGAGTGTGTGCAGGCTGATGAGGGTTACAGCTCCAAACAGTCTTCACTACCTTGGGGGAAAAACTCATGCCATTTGTAGGTTGATATATGAACATTCATTATATCTTTTGTTGGACCCACCAGAGGCTTTATCTGCAATTTAATCTTAAGTCGGTTAAACATCATATTTTTCCATGTCACACTATATATAAAGATAAAAACAGAAACAGTGATCCACTAGTAACCACAGTTAAAACAAAACTTACTACGCCATTCCTTGACCAGAAGACATCACATTGATAGGTCTCATTTTTGGTAATTTGGATATTTTTGGAAACTATAAATGGAATACAATCTTGGCCGCAAAAGTAAACAAACACATTGAACCAGGATTCTTTTGTTGAAACTGATAGATCATATTAGACGGATAGCATAAGAGAATAAAATAGAAATCAAGAAATAAATACAGAAAGCACCTCAATATAATAACTGAAAGCCAACTTGGTAATGATAAGAAGAACCCAGAACAACGTATACCTGAGCATTCGACAAGTAATTAGGTCACAAGATATATGATTTATAAGACTCAAAAGGGTTTTTCTTTTGATTCCTTACTTGAATAGAGAAAATGCGCTTTCATGCATCCCTCTTCCAACATAGAGCCGAGGCTGCAAGATGTTAATACAAAAGTAGCATTTACTTTCTCAAATATTTTTGGGCCATTGTACATATATCTAAAAAGATTGGATATACCTGCGACCACCACATCATAAGCATAATAATTTTGTAATTTGATCTCTCAAGGGATCTGCGGATGAAGGGGAAAAGAAAGAGCAAAGCAGCAAGTATATTTGGAGCCAGATACATGACAACAGCCATGATAAACAACGAAGGAGCACTTGAGCTATTGCCAAACCAACTTTTAATAGTTTGAGCAAATCCAGGAGGATTCTCCCATGTATAAGCATAAGTAACTGGCAGAATAATCACCCATGCAGCCGCTGACACAACCTTCAGAATATATCGTAACTTAACATAGAAGGACATGCTGTTTCGTGCTTTCCAACTAAGAATTACATCAAGGAGAGCTGCAGCAAACAAATGGATATCAAAAAAAAAAGAAGGCAATGAAAGGTTTATCTAAGGTGCAATCCAGCACAAGTAAGGTTTATCTAAGGTGCAACCCAGCACGAGTAAAAAGTAATCAATATAATAAGCACAGATGAATACGATCAATCTAATCTGAAGAGCAAAATCCGGAATAAATCCATCACACTTACACATGCCGTAATTTTTCCACAGGAAAATAATATCACCGAATGTTTCTGGAAAGTCCAACCATATCAAATTGATTCTTTGATTTGGATTAGAAAGCCATCTACATGCATTACATGCAATGTTTAAAAGACTCAATCAGGTATTACACTCTTATGAGACATAAGCCTCAACAAAGAACACTAAAGTAAATCAGAGCAATATTTAAAAGAAAAATGTATTAACAAAATCAAAAGTTTAACCCACCAATAAGCATAAAATATAGCAAAAAGTTTGTGAAGTCCTATTTATACTCTTTTTCTCACTATCATACTTTTCAAAATCTTTTCTTCAGCCTCCACTAATTACAGTGGTGCTCACGCAGTCTCCTATAACATAAAACATAGAAAGAAACAATAAAATGAAAAAGGTAAAGAAATTTTTAAGATACATCTAATGTCGTGTTACTGGCGGAACGCTGCTGAAAAGTTACAACTACACTTCGGAGAGGGCATGCCACACTTGTAGTAGGTTGCGACACTTCCTTCATGGCCTCTTTCTAACTTCTCAATTCTTTCCTCACGCCCCAACCCACCCCCACCCACACCCATACCAAAAAAGAGAGAGAGAGAGAGAGAGTTCGTAGCTTGTTCTTTGTAGCTTTTTTTTTCCCACTAAAAAGCTGGTCAACGAGTCAAACTTCTACCAACCACATATTCTTTATAAATAATTATTGTTCCTGTATACTCTCTCTCTCTCTCTCTCTCTCTCTCTCTCCACCTTTCCATCCTGCATTCCCACACTCCCCCCACCAAAAAAAAAAAAAAAAAAAGACTCCAACAGAAAAGCTTAAATATTAGCTAGAGGGAACAATCCCTTAATGTAGTAGCGTAAGAACTCCCTGAACATTCTACTTAAGCACTTTTCAAGTTGATGATGTTATGCACAAGATAACTTAAATATGAAGCCCAAACATCAATGGTTGTACTGACACAATATGGATACATGCAGCTCACAGAATCAAGTTTATGGATGAAGGATTTCAAAGCTAGTGATCATGTCTACAAGCCATCTAAAGCAGAAGGATATTATAATACATTGTTATGATAAAAACACATGTACATACCTCCCCCAAGCTTCAAAATTGCAGCAGTTATAAAGACGCTCAATACTTTCTTGAAAACATCAGAACTGAAAATTGAACTTAGTTGCCCAGTACCATTCCAAGCAACAATGATCATGGCCTTTTTGCATACGAGAAGTTGTGAACGTCGAGTTAGTGAACAAAAGCTAATTATCAGGGATTAAGGATATAATATACAGATACCACGGATTTTTAAGAAGCATACCTGTAAGCACAGAATAAAAAAGACCCACATTCTATCAAAGCTTCTATAAATATGCCAATATGTCCGAACCTCAACAAAGTTAACTTTCCCCACCCATCGATCTCTCGTAGGCTTGATATCCTAAATTCCAAAAAAAAAACTCACCAAATTCAATATTGATAGTCATAAATTTGTTAGAGCAAAAACTATTCATGGCACAGTATTTTCATGTTCAACTTATGATAATAAAAGCAGAGGAACCCATCAAATTAGCGTTTGCAAATGTCTTCTTCAGAATAGAAGTGGACCCTTCCACATCAACATCACACAAGATTATGGAAAAAAGTACATAAATAAGGCCTCCGTTCATTTCATCCACTTTGAAGTGTAACATAAAACTTTATTTGGCCAAAAACATGTAATGGAAGTCCTAAAGACACAAAAGGCACAAACAAAGTGAAGAAATAGAAAATGAATGCGGTCTGGCTTTTTTGACAGTCCACAACAGCGCACAACTTCATTGTCTAGGATATTATGCCTCACATATTTTGAAGTTAAGATATTCCAGTTTGAATGTTAAGAGTAACATGAAAAGCTCACAAAGCTGTGCTTACCCCATTGTTCTCATTGATCAGCCGATTTATTGGCTTGCAAAAAAAGTCCGCATCAGCTCGCATAGGCCAACCTAACCGAAAACAATCGACTGACCTATGGTTTAACCAAAAAATCAATAAGAAATGTTAACTAAAAAATAAAAAAGGAACCGAAGTAGCAAAAAAATAATAAAACTACCAAAAGTATTCATTTAAATCATCATAGTTTCTCCACTCGGAATGTTTAGATTTTCCCTTTTTGCTCCTTTCTGCTTCCTGTAGGATCATAAGTTCACTTAATTTGAAGGATATAGCTGTATTACAATCTGGACAAATTATGACAATGAAGAACCAAAAAAACTTATGCACAGCATATACCCGAGCAATCACTCGATAAATCGGTGTCACGACTTTCTGTAAAAATGCTTCTTCTTCTCCTCCATAGGCTGGCTTCACATTTTCCCCAGTCATGGGACTCACATTTCCGGCCAGCATGCCATAAAGCTCAAAGGCCATCTAACAGAAAGAGATGCAAGAAATGTAAGCCGAAAAATGTGAGTCCTTTACCAAGATGACCATAGTAGAATAATACTAAATGACTTCAGCACATTTCATTTTGAAAAGAAAACCACTTAAGAAGGGATACGTATGTTTTAAGTTATGCTAGTTTTCCAAATTTTTAGGAAAAAAAGACATGACATTTTTTAGAGAGTTGTATGGATCTTGTAGTTTCCATCTCATATTCAGTTTCATTTTTGTTTATATTCACAGCATTATGACGACAATAGGCCAACCAGGAAAGTACTTGTAAATTGAAGTAGGAATGTTGTTTCAAACGAAGGCCTATTTGATCTACGAAACATAAAAAAAGCAAAGACCAATTTGTTGCCACAGCGATATGAAGCATTCTGAAACAGAAAAATGCAGAATCTTTTCACATTTGTATAAATTGATGACAAGCCAGGTTCAATAGTCAATACTCAATCAAATCTTGGAAAAAGCAAAGACCCGAAGTCATGGGGGGGGGGGGGGGGGGGGGGGGGGGGGGGGGGGGGGGGGGGGGGGGGGGGGGGGGGGGGGGGGGGGGGGGGGGGGGGGGGGGGGGGGGG
>CAVNYN010233527.1:29269-49791 GCA_963692815.1 Nyctanthes arbor-tristis
AAGCAAAGACCAATTTGTTGCCACAGCGATATGAAGCATTCTGAAACAGAAAAATGCAGAATCTTTTCACATTTGTATAAATTGATGACAAGCCAGGTTCAATAGTCAATACTCAATCAAATCTTGGAAAAAGCAAAGACCCGAAGTCATGGACCCCCCCCCCCCCAAAAAAAAAAAAAAAAAAAAAGAAAAGCAGGGTGATATCTAAAGGTAAAGCATACGTTTAGTCCATGGGAGTACTTTGCATTAATTTAAGTCTTTTTTAATATTTTTACAACACCAATAATGAATTATGCATCTATACCCTGCCTTATCCCATCGTCATCTCTATTCATTTATTCAATGACTAGTCATAGTAGGATTGCAGTGAGCAATCTTTTTTCTTTTTTTTTCCCTTTTTTTTTTTTTTTTTTTTTGTGGGGGTTGGGGGGGGGGGGGTGTGGAAGGCATAAAATGCTTCTTAAGAAACAAGAAGGTGAAAAAAGAAAATAAACGAGGATGCACTATATAGCAGCGCACTTGAAAGAGAGTAACAGCTATAGGTTGTCACGCTAAATAAACATCCGAACGCATACATGATGATAGATGTAGCAGAGGCATTCTGGCATAAATCTCAAATTTGCAGCTTCCCCCCATATAAGGAGATACAGCCCCATATATAACAATTTGCGCTGTTGCACTTCCTGTTGTATGGTTGGTAACCTGCAAATAAACAGGACAATAATCATCAACATCCAGTACATCAACCCTCGCTTGAGCATAAGAAGTTTTAGGATCAAAGGTTAAATTAAAGAGTGGCCCCAGGAAAATCAATAAACAATCTTGATTCTTAAACAAGCCCAATGTTGAGTGTTGATGATGGGATCTCAACAACTATGATTATTACAGATTGCTCAATTTCAGTACTAAGGCTTATTTTTATCACACAATCTTAATGACACCAATACCAAGAACGAATAGACCTACTTGAGTCCCCAAGCATAAGATTTGGATCAGGAGCAAAAATCACCATACAGACAAGAGCTTTCACGTCATTAGAAGCCTTACCAAAGACTGCTTTTCCGATCCAAATACTTGCACCATTTCTTGTAGTTCTTGAAAAGTTTCTTCATCACTTCATTGAGAGCACGCTCATCCAACTAAAGAAAACACGATATAGATGAAAAGATCAATTGGGCCCCAGCCATTATACAAATAGATGAACGTAGAAAATATTATAGGAAAAGTATTAATGAATACCATAGCAGGGAATTAACGGTTTCAAGGGATTTTCCTTTAGAGTTTTAATAAAAGCAGCAATGTCAGGGGGCAAGATTTCATTTGACTATATTCATGGACATGTCTCAGTAAACTTTACTAATAGTACCAATCATTCTTCATTGATCCACGTCTGGAATGAAAATTATACTAGGACAGAGACGTAATACCATTGTAGTATTGAGACTAACAACAAAGTGATTCTCAAGCCCCTTTAAGGAAGAAACTGTCTGAGTATATATATATATGGGCATGAGAGACAAAAAAGACTAACCTTAGGTTGTTGATCTGGCTTTGTAAACTGCCGTATGTGCACATTAGCTAATAGCAAAATCAAGTGCTCCCGCTGATTTGCCACATTGTCTTTCTGCAAGTAAATTTACGATCAGCAGTAGTAGAAATAATGGAATTATACTTTACAGTCATGTTAAATTTCCCAATTTTGCCATCTGTCATGGAAAGAAGAAAGCATTGATCAAATTATGAGCTTGTTCTTGGGAGCTTTATGCAAAAGAGATTTTGATTTGTAGGAGGATGTGTGGCGGTAATGTAAAGAAACATTATTGGGAAGTGTGAAATTTTGTTTTTTGTAGAGAATATGTGGTTGGTATTGATTTGATATCTTTTTGCTTTTGATAAAGCCATAGAACAAGCTCTATATAATAATCGAATGGAGGAGAAGCAAGCAAATCTAAGTCACCTGAAAACCAAACATTGCTTGAAGCCAGTCAAGAATATCTTCATCCTTTTTCTTCTTATGATCCTGTGGCCAAGGAAGACCACGGATATTTCTGAGAGCGTGAACAGCAGCTTGAATCTGCAACAGGAGATAACTTTTACAAAAGTTAATGGCAGTAAAGAATGCAATAATGAATTAGTTGTTCACAAAACAGACCTCCGGATATTTCATAATTGCCTGATTTGCACTGTCAGGGTCAAGAGGGAGAATGTTATACGGAGCATAGATGTCCTTCTTTTCTGCAACTTTATCATGAGCTTCCAATATCTGTGCAACAGATATTCTCTGTAAGATTCACTTTGTGCCCAAAGAAATAACAATAAAGCAAATTTATGCCTGAAAGCTTCTAGCTTATGACTTTCCAAGAACATCAGAAGCATGTCAATCACATCAAACACATAATTCACGTTCACCTCGCGGTCAACTTCCACAGCTTGAGTCTGATTAACTGCTCTCAGAACCTCAAAGAGAACACTGGCCGTTTGGTATGCTTTTGTTAACTGTGCACTGAACATTATAAATAGTTTAGTCATTTTAGTGCTTAAGACGAAATAATAGCAGGCCATCATCAAAGGCATTTACACCTTTGAAGAATTATAGGAGTATTGTTCATAAACTAAAGAAAACTAACCGATCGGCTTTGTCAGCAGCATTTTGCAAGGCTTGGATATATTTTTTGTAGTAATGCTGATAAAAGCTCTGCATTTCACGTGCATCACTTTTTTTCACTCTTCCCATTAAGGTAGGATCATTTTCCTGGGAACAGCCAAATATGTCAAAACATTCCCCTAGGGGGTAAATGAACACAAAAGTATAAGTATTTTGGAGAACTTCCCAATTTGGCCAAAAACTAGGGAAGTGAACTAAAGATCATCAAACTTGGAGCAAGTCAATGTTGTCCTGTGAAATCTTCAATAACCAAATGACCCTAAAGAGTGGTAACCAAGATAGTCCAAGAACAAATAACACCAGCTGCCTAATTCTGACGAAAGATATTTGATGTAAAATTTTCAAATTGCAAAATATCCTAGAGGATGATAGTTGGCCCAAAGTATTTAGCATTCAACAGCATCAATTCCCCAACTGTTCCTCATGAAATCTACCTAGGCACTCCTCTAGCAATGCTTTGACTGAAATAGACTAGTAAATGTGAATATACGTGACAAAAGAATAGAAATTGCTCCGCCAAATAGAATACCAGTTAATTTTACCTAGTTAAAAGAAAATATAATGCACTCAGAATTTGGATGCATGAAGCAATTGATTCAATCTAGAAAACAGGGATATATGTTATGTGCACTCACCCTTTCTAAACGTTGAAGTAAAGCCGTTTTGAATTGACGAACACCACGTCCACTAGACGTTGGGTCCAACCTATGAGCTTTCTCAAAAGCATAAAAACGACCTACATAAAATGATAAGTGACATTTAAGAATTACTCTAGACCATGCATAATTGAACTTCACAAATCATGAATGTAAAAACATGTTTTTACCCTGTTGATTTTACTAAAGTGGCTTAGGCAATTCTTCAGACAATAGTCTGTATAGCAAGTTTAGGAGCTAAAAGTAGCAACACAATGGAAAAGATACTCCAGAGCATTCTGAACAAAACAGCAAAAGCTAGTAAAGCTTTGGCAATGACAATGCCACCAATGGGAAAAGGAAAAAGGTTAAAATTTTTAGTTTAACATAGCCTATGTGCAGGCTTTTTTTTTTTTTTTCCAATTTGAAGTTTTTTTTTTTTTTTTTTATTATATTACAAAGGGATTGTAAGGGAGGGGAAACAAAACCTTGATCAAGGGTTAGGGAGCTAACTAGGATGCCATTAGATCATATATGACTCTTGGCACCTATTTCTAGTTGGTGTTTACCCTTCCTAACATTAATCCTAAATGATTTTTCTTCCAGAAGCTAGCGGCGTACACTTTTATCGCCAGCAGGCAGCAGGCGAGATGTAAGAACTTCAAACTGCTAATTTGAAATCTGAAAAGGTTAACTCTTGAGAATACAACTCAACCTAGCGGAGTTGTTAATTTTCATGGTAGTAAGCTCTTGTCTAATGTTTAACATCGTGCATGGCAACTGCCAACTTGGTTGCAGATTGCATGCATTAATTTTCTTTAATACTGAACATTTGCGACCCACTAAATTCTCGTGATTATCAAAAATAGTTAAATAACAGAACCTAAAACATTTAATAATAATACATTAGTGTTATGAATCATCCCACTTTCTCCCTTAAAGTGATAACCCAACCATTACAGAGCAGTTACTAACAGGTTGTCCTCAAATTATTAGCATGTGTGACATTCATATGAGAACCCACAGCATACAGAATCAAATGCTCATTCCTTAAGTCTTACAACGAATACATTTCATTGAAGCTTTTCATCCAAAAGGGTCATCGTAGGTTCATCATTCACTTGTTAGTACATAATTTTAAGAAATTTCCAACCACATAGGTAGGAAAAAATGGAGTTTATCTCAACATATTAGCCGCAGCATACAAAATAAATTACTGATTCTTCATGTCTTCATCGGACACATTTTATTTATGGTTTTCGCCCATAAGGATTATTATGCCCATAAACTCACCATCCACTCATTACTAAAAACTTTAGGAAACATTCCACATGGGTAGAAACAAATGTCTTACAGCGGACACAGTTCATTTAAGGTTTTCATCTAAAAGTATTGATGTGTTAAAAACTTACCATCCACTTATTAATACAATGGTTAAGAAATATTCCATATGGGTAGAAACAAATGGAGGTGACAACTGTTATATAGACAGAGATGGTAAAAGGCACATGTTTATCCAATACTTGAAATTAGTGTCAAGTAGAAAACTACCATTCAATGTTAACCGGTTCTTAGAGACTTTAACAATTAAAGCATAACCACAACATACAATAAAGATGCAAGTACTATTCCATACACCTAAAACGTAATATTTGAAGGCTTACAAAGGTATGCAACACGAGGGTTGCTAGGCTCCACTTCATTGGCAACACGGAGAATAGGCGCAATTTCTACCAGGGACGATGGTACTACTTCACTGTCAAAGATGGACTCCCCGAGATTCCCCACAGTCTGTGTGCGCGTTATTCGCCGCTGCAGCTGCGGATTCTGATGGGATGATCCGCCTCTCGAAGACATTTTATATTACTTCCTCTTTCTTCACTCCAGACTAAAAACAAATAAATTCGTGCAGAAGAAAATAAAACATCACCGCTTCAATCCAGCAATCAATTTTAACTTGCAAGCACATCAAGCTGTGTAATATGTGTTCTTAATACTTATACCAGCACCCATGAGAATCATATCTTTGAACCAGAAGCCATTGTAATGCAACTTCAACTGCGTACAAGTGTGTGATATGGAATCTTATTTACTTTATTGACATCCCAAAAATTTAAAAAAAAAAAAGAAAAAAAAAGAGAAGAAAAAAATTCCCCTCCGTTTTTGTCCCTTGCGAGCCTTTCCAATATTAGAAGTTAAAAAAAAAAAAAAAATAGGTTAGAACAATCGAGTAAGAAAATATTTCTGTCTTTGGTAAATAGATGGATCCCCCATAATTTAAACCTTTCATTCCATCAACATCCCAACCCAAGGCAAAAAAAAAAAAAAAAAAAAGCCAAAAAATAGCAAATGCATCTTCAGGGAAAGGGTGGTTGTGGGTTACAGACAGTTACCAGGCCGGGGGAGAGTTCAAGAGGCCACCATTTCTGTAAAGCCAAGCAGATCAAATTACATCAGCTAGGAAGCGAAACTAGAATCTGAACCAATTATCCCAAAAAGTAATTTTCTAATAAAAGGAAAGAAAGAAAAAGAAATCACATCACTAAAAAAGTTGGATTCTTTTGCACTTACATTTACTGGCGGTGGCAAAGGTGGCGTGTAAAGTGCAGTAATAAGGTCGTGTGTCCAATGTATGAACCCTAAGAGAGAGAAAAAGACAATGGCTGGATAGCGGGGGGGGGGGGGGGGGATTGCTGCAGGATTAAGCTACTTGGGGATGAAATTAGAGAGAGAAAGAGGAGACTCTGGAGGCAAAGGAATGTGTTAATTGCAAGTGCTGCTGCAGGCTGGTGAGTAGGATTATACTGTCGAGTTCCAATGAATCAAAAATGCCCGTTGTTTTGTCCAATATCACGACTATGCCACTGCCGCTAAAAAGGAAAACTGCCAAATTGGAGTAATGAAAAATCTTCTATTTTGCAAAGTAAGATCCTGAAAGTTTGACTTAAGTCCTACTTTCGTCCATCTAGAATTTTCTTTTTGATATTTTGAAATTGCTTAAACTATTTAAGACTTGTAAATGTCAGAATATGTTTCCAAAGGAGAAAAAAGCAAGATTTGACCGAACATGTTTGATAAGAAAGACAACACAATACAAAAAAGCAACTTTTTGTTAACTTGCACGAAAAAAATATTGTTTTTGAGAGCTTTATCTAAATAAAAAATTTTTTTAAACCAATATCAACCACATATTCTTAACAAAAAATATTTTTTCACACTTTTCAATAAATTTTTTTTTTTACTTTTCCTCCACATATTATCCTATAAATCTAACTTTTCTTTATATAAATCTCCCAAGAACAAGTCCTAAAAGAGTATGCTTAGAAAGACTCATTTTTCAAAAATGAATGCATACTTGTTCAACTAAATCTTAAAAAGCAGGGACTTACAAGTACTGTAATGGCTACTTTGGGTGGTTTTGAAAGTAAATTTCGGAAGCTCCAAGCCTCCGACAACAATAAAATGCTTAAATTCTCTTGGGGGTACCCTCGTAAAAATAAAGAGGTACGGAGGCGTTTTATTTACGTAAATTCAAAATTCAAAAAGGCAGATTCCTCCAATCCATAGAAGATAAAAAGTGACAAAATTGGTAGCCGTTTAAAATGCCATCTGGACTATTTTACCCTCAGAAAACCTACTTAATTCCCCTGCTCTAAACTTCCACTCGCAGGCCATAACTCTCAAAACCAGGGCCAATATTGTGATTCACGAAAGCTGATGCAGTCGTTCCTTAACGCCATTGTTTTGGCACATGAGAGGGACCAATAAGTTTTCACTTTCTAAGATAAAACAAAAATGTCAGGAGAAAAAAAAGTTAAACATTAATTAATCATGACATTAATTATCTTAAAACACATTAATTACCTTAATCATGGTCCGACGTAGATCCTCATATGTATTATTTTATTTTTTAAGGGCCCATTTCCCACCTTCTTGCAAATCGACCAGACACCCACAACAATCTCTAGTCCATTTTTCTATGCTTTAGTACCTTTACTAACATGGAGTAATTCTTCATTTTTTTTAATAAAGAAATAAAAGAATATGAATTTTTAACCTAAAAAGACTAAAAATTTTGCTTATCGGGTTATTTTAATATGTCAAAATTTATGCACTTAATGAACAATTTTCTTTACCCTATACCTAACTCCGCTGAAAAAACTAAAGACGACGTCCTCTGGCATAATACAACCCTCTATCTTATTCCCCTTGCGCTTCTTATTTTGCCTTAAATATGGAAGTGTCAGAGTTGATGGTTGCTTTAGAATCGTGGAAAAGAGTCAAGAATCATTCAAGAGAAAGGTGAATCTGCCCACAGTTCTGTTACCATCCTTTCCAACAGCTTATTCTAAAGGAGCAACCGATCTATTGCAATTTAGCAGTTTACAGCATGAACAAGCATTTAGCCACCATCTAGCCAATAAAGCTTCAAGTTATTACTAGCATGAGCATTGAGCACACAGAATAAATAGTCTGAGTTTGGTGCCTCGAGATGAAACTATGAAGGCAAAACGAAGTCAAGCAGCCCCCAAAAGCTTACATGCAACCAATAAACAAGCAATGAAATAAGCAAAGACTTAACCAACAAGAAGCAAATGTTAAAATATCAAAACACAATTACACATTCTTAAATAACGATCTTAGTCTATCTAGTTCCCTCATATTGAGTAGATGGACAGGAGTCGAACAGAAAACTTCACATTGCTGGCTTGCGCAGTTCTTCTTCTCCATGTGCAAAGTGACACCGATCTCCAAATGTGCAGGATCCTTTGGCAAAGTTTTCACAAAGTTTTGTCTTGAAGTTGTTAGCAGGAGCTACTGGGGGGTTCCTTTTGGGTGGTCCAGCAGCAGCACTAAAATTAACTATAAGTTCACGTACCATTTGACTGGCCTCTTTGATCTGATCAAATGTACCCTCGAGTTCAATATTCCTCAAATTAGGATCGGACTCGTGATCTCTTACAGCAAGTTTAGCTCCTGTCACTCGGCATATTTGCTTTGAGTTCACCCCCCCTTTTCCAATGATGGCTCCTGCTAGAGAAGCATCAACACTGATTTTAGCTGTAGCAGACGCTCCAAAGCTGGCTGCAGCTCCGAAGTTGGATGGAGTTGGCTCCAAATGGTCGCCAGCATATCTTCCAGACATAGCACGAGGATCTTCGTAAGATGTGAAGGATGGCTTCCCAAGCTCCCACTCACCATGTGCAAAATGACATTTGTCACCAAACTTGCATCCTTCAGCCGTATTGTATCTGTTGCATAAACGTGTTTTCATGGCCACAGGGGATGATCCATCTTGAAAAGGCTGAGCAACTCCAGGGTTCCTGGCACCTGCAGACAGGGCTGGATTGCTGCCGAGCATCTGAGTGACAGCCTTAATGCCGCCAGGGACATAATGCAAGAAGTGGCACCCCTCCCCAAAAGGACAGCCAGAAGGGCTGTTTACAGAAATTGGATAAGTAGGAGAAACACAAAATAGTACTAGCAAAATAATGTGAATTCTTCTGCATACTACAAATTTACAGATGATAGCATGGATGACAGCGACGAACCAACTTAACAATGTGATAAGTTCATCTATGCCCAAGAGGCCAAACTCTTTCATTCAGCTCTATACAAAATATCAAAGAATCATCACAAAGACCAAAAGCCAAGAGTTGTACCTACTGGTGTAATGTTCAGAATTTTAAGAAAATTAACTACCTGCAGCCTGCAGGATCCCAACTTCAGGCAGTTCCAGATAATCGTAATCATCCTCTTTGATGATGAGTTCTCTATCAATTTTCCTTTAGTTAAAAAAAAGAGAGTTGTCTACTTCCAACTTCCATAAAGATATTTCTAACAGTTACAACAAATCCAGAAAAACTCAAGCTATGCTCTTTCAAACTTGATAAAGTATTTCATTATTAAGTTCCTGGAGGTAAAGGCAATCAAACCACAACCACCAAAAGATTCCTACACGACGCTCTTCCGATCTCTGACGTTCAAGATAGCATTGATAAACAGAAAATACTCACGCACACAGAAAATTACCTTTACATGCACTTCCACAGTTAAAACTTTATAATAATTCATCCATATATAAGCAAACATTTGACAGTAACAGCTCTATTCACCAACAAAATTTCCAAAAGCCCAAACCTTCCATTTTCCCATTCCCTTCCCCAGAAGAGATAAGATCTTGTATATTCATTATCATCCCAACATTGCCTCCCTTCAATGGCCCCAAAAAAACCCAAAGATACCAGAGGGGCACAATACGTAGGATAGAATTCTCCAATTACCTAAGTTGCGTAGTATTTCTGTAAGCAGAACTTCCGCAGAGTTCAGCAAAAACAATTTCCCCTCTAAGGTTGCTATCCTCACACACACGAAACTCCGTTTCCCACTTCCAAAAAAAAAAAAAAAAAAAAACCAACAACCCAAAAATATAAAATAAAATAAATAAAGAGAAAAGAAAAGCAAGCTCCATTGCTTGTAACCAATTAACAGCAATATAACGAGTATATCATCAATTTTAAAATAGTATTCACTCTTCCACAAACTGTAGTTTCAAAAACAGTTATAATAGTATTAAGAAATATTCATGTGCATTTTTAGTTAAATTTTGAAGGTAGACAAAATATGGGTTTAGCAGGTGAATTAGACCTTGAGAAGCAAATCCTGAAAAATCTGCAAGGTGGCCAAGAAGTTTTACGGTTTAAAGAAAGAAACATGAATTCATTGGGTTTGGAACACAGAAAACAAACAAGCTGTTAAAACCAAAAAGACGACCATGTATGCTAGACACACGAGGTACATGCAACAATTTGAAGTTTATTTTAAATAAGGGAACCATCTAGGAGAAAGTGCAGAAGGAAGTTCTTTTAGCTTACTTGAAGCTTCAGAACATTATCTTGGCCACTATTATGATCCAAGGCAAAGATATCCATTAATATATGAACATCGTGGAGCTGTTGGATATGGGTGTGCGTTGTGTTTCGCGAATGAATAAAGACAAAGCTCAAGTGTTCATACGATGGCCAGCATGCACTAGTTCAGGTACTTAAAGGTCCAAAAGATGCAACAAAATTTAGTGACTACATTAATAGCCAAAAAAAAAGCTTTTGAAACCTCAAGAGGCCAATCAAGAAATGGATAAGCTCCTTTACTTATTACTTTTTCTCAGATTACACAGTAAGACACATGAACAAATTGTTCAGAAAAATAGAAATCTCGTAAACCACCTGTTCAGCCTGGAACATAGTACCTAGCAACAGGCATAACCTAATTAACACAAACCATCAATTAATCTAACAAGTTATCAACCGTGGTTGCTGAGGAAGTGACACATAATCATAATACCACTACAAATAGATGCAAATATCTTGATCCACTGAACTTCTTAACTTTCATTATTCAGTCATTTCCTTTCAATAGGCATTACGTCTGTCCAAGCAAATGCTTAATTCAACAATAGAAACTATGTACCGTCCTTTCCAAACAATAGCCACCATTATCAATTAATGATGAGTACAACCTGTGTCACAACTTTGATGCCCAATTCATTAGTCAAGATGTTATTCTTCCACTATAAACAAGAAAAATTATTCCATCTACATTACCAATGTATGAAAGTTGCACCTGAAGTATTAGTTTTAGATAGGTTAAGATTAGAACCTGAAAAACTTTGTGCATGGCTTCGATTTGCTTCCTAAACCAGTTGTAAAGGACTCCATTTCTGTTGCAGAAAATTAATCGTGTTTCCTCAGCTAAAATTCATGAGTTACTGATCTTGAAAGTTTGAGTAATGATTAAGAGCCATATGATAATCATCACTAACAAAACTGTTATCTTATAATTGCATAAAACCATGATTGACATTCTGTTCGAAGACATTGTAAAAGCCCTGAAGAGAGTGGCTGTTTTTTATTGGAATATTTATAAGTTGAGAGCTTCTTTTAGAACACTCAAGGGCGCCCTCAAATGTTCTAAGCTGAATTGAGCTCATTTAGTGCCATAAAACATCTCGAGTCTTGACTATACCGCAAAGACAATTCCCGAGAAACGGTTTCCCATAGAAAAATCCCTCTAAAAGATTTGCCATAAATCAAAAATTCATTATTAATTTTTTAGCGGATAAAGCTGGAATCTCCACCAAAAAGCACAAATATTTCAACATTTATATCTTTGTTAAATGTGAAAGCGAATGTTCATCTTCAATATATATATATATATATATATAATTGGAAAACAACCGATTTCACAAATGGGCAATGATCCAATTTCATGGGATTCTATTCCCACAAAACAGTCAAAAGGGAGTCTTAAAAACAAATGAAGCTCATCCTGAAGCACCGAAACACTATTCATCACCAATACATACTAAAGAAATTGACACCCGGACCAAGCAACCAAGTGAAATAAAACTTGTTCACTAGTTCAAAAATATACTGCTTATAGTAACGTTATGGTGGCGAAAATAAGCAAAAAGGAACCCTGTAACAACAGGAGAACCAAGACACATATAGTGAGTGCGAAGATAGAACGAGAAACGGACCTTGCTTGGATTTCTTGAACCCTCCATTGCCATTGAACTCACCCTCAGCTCTGCCTCTTCTCTTCGCGCCTCTGAATTCCATTCCAAATCTTTCTAGGCCAGACGTTTCCAGAAACCTAAGAACTCAAATCAAGCGAGATGTATTGCAATAGGACGGGAAAAAAACCCTAGCGCCAAAGCCGCTGAAGCCGAACGATATGTTGCGGTGCGCGACCGGTTAGGTACCGGTTTTATTATTATTATTTTTTTTTCACCCAACCGATCTCAACCGGAGAAGTATGTAATAACAGATCGAACCAAATCAAATTGTCTGGTTCGTTATAGTTTAGTTTCCTAAAATCATAACAATATTGAATTATGCCCATTAGACTCAATTTTTTCAACACTTGCTTGCTCTTTTTGTATTATTATTAGTAGAATAATAATAATGTAAAGTCAAGCAAATTACGAGACAAGAAGCAAAGTTCCTTTCCAGAACATACACGTAGGCCATACCGTGTATTGTCACACAATGTGGGTAACTTTTGAGATATTTTTGAAAAATTTTTACAAGAAGTATAATTATACCAATTTGCCAAAATGATCAACTAATCTACCTTGGATTTTTAAATTTTTCTAAGAAGATTCTTTTCAGGTCATATATAGAGATATAAAATCAACTCTTTTTAAGCTTTCAACAATATTTCTCAACTAGCCAAAGTCGCACGCGGGGAATTATTGGTGATAACGATGAACATATCATTATGACATCCAGATTACTAGTGTCATTATGCAGGTGATACGCATTTAACATTTTGAAGCGGGATAACTAAACTTCCTTACAAATTAAAGTCATATAAGTTATTTAAATGATGTGATACATTTATGGTATGGCCATGTTGCTACAATTGTTGGATGACGAGGAATGAGGGGGCGTATACAAGATATTTAAGCCATAACGATGTGTGTGTATATATATATATATATTGTTATGATTGTGGAAAAAGAACTTTTATATATCGTTGTGCTAATTCCTTTACATTTAGAATAATATTAACTCAATTTTCTTACGAATTAAGATTTTTGTCTTAACTTTTTAATGAGATGAGAAGATCATGGAAATATAGGCATGCAACAACACATATTTTGTGTTAAATGAGATAAATACTAGCATGAATATGATAAACGATAATTATCACATATGTCGTGGTTGAAGAAATTCATAAAGAATAATGGCGAAGCTAGAAACTTTTTGTTTACGGGAGCAAAGTTTAGATAAAAGAAAACTTTTAAATAATGTCTCATTTAATTCAATTGACAACTCTTTCAATTTAATTGACAACTCTTTCTTCTTCAACCAAAATAGTACCTTCAATAATGAACAATATTACTTTTTATCTATAAATCTCTTGCATTCTGAACAACAAAAAATCTTACATCCTAAACAACCTTACTAAAATTGCTATATATATATATATATATTTTCATCAATATTAAGAGTTTACAATATGAATGAGACAATTGTAACAACCGAAACATTAAAAAATCCATAAGAAAATGGATTAAACAAGAATTTTTATCTAACTTTTTTTTTGGTGGGGGGATTGACCCTTTTGCCCCTTAATAGCTCTGCCAGTGATAAAGAGTTGTAATTAAAATCTCAATAACATTTTAAGAAGTGCGCCCACCAAAGTTGAGATGGATCCTGGGATTTATTAATACACATCAATGAACATAACATTTAAACAAACAAATCAGCAATTTAACACTTCAAAAATTCCAAAAAGAATTTTCATTTTTGTCGTGTTTACGCAAAACATTTTACAACATATAACCAAAATGATATTAACGATTTTTTTAACATTAGCTCTCCAATATCAATAAAATACAATATTAAGATACACAAATATTAAGCAAGATTACACAGCTAAACCTATCTGTGACTGTTTAGATAATAAATTTTGCCTAGTATTTAATTAATGATTTTCATGTTAAAGAAAATGAATAGGGGGTGATGTCTTGTGATATGTCACATGACCACATGTGGTATGAAATTATGGTGAAACAAGCTAGAAGAAAAGTGCTCATCTCGAACGTCAGACTGTTGACTTAAAACACACTCCTCAGGCTTCACATTAAAGAACCTTAAACAATGAAAAGTTGCAGAATAATTTTACAAACACACATGCTGTGTCAGTCTAAAGCACGAGGGAGACCCAACCAGCACGCGTAGAGATGAGCAGAACTCCAGATGCTTATATAAAATCCCACCCAATTTCCACCATTTTTCAGTCATTCATAGTTTTGTTTCCAGATCAAATCAAGGCATTCTATCTACTGCATAATGAGAAACAGTCCCAGAAATTTCCTCCTTCTTGCAGGGTTAGTCTTCTTTCTGCATTTGCTCTCATGCTCTGCTGAGAAAGTTCAATCAAGAAAGTTGCTTGTTACTGTCAATTCATTTTCTGTCAACCGGGCGAAGCCAACGGGGGTGAACGTCGAGCCAGAAATGGCCGTCGAAAATGGGCTGAGGAAGCGGCCGCCGAGTGCTTCAAATCCTACCCAGAATAAATGACATGATCAGGAGAGAGAGAGAGAGAGAGAATCACATCTAGTGTTTCAAGCAATGATCTAGAGCCTGCTGTTGGGGTCGAGCCCGGTAACAAGCCTATAGCAATAAGGGGCATATTGTTGGTCTACATGGGGTGGGATCTGCATTGGAGCCCGACGATGGGTTCTAGATCAATTTCATATGTTTCTCTTTCAACAATTTTTGCAGTTTCTTCTTTTTCTTTTTCATGTAATATATTTTTATTTATTTAGGTTAGTTTCTCTAGTTGAAATTAGTGTGTAGCCAAGATATGTTTAGGATTGTGTTGGATATATGTTTGTATGTAGATTCAACTTATTTATCAACTCAAGAAGCTGCCTTTTTAATGGAGTTTTTCTATAGTTAGCGATTACTGATTATTTAGGATTATTTATTTATCACTTACATTAAAAATTTGATCTAATCTTACAAGTGTAAGCGTGGGCGTCTAGCAGTATAATACCGCCAAACATATATGAGGCGAGTAGAAGTACCATATATTGTCATATAATTGGAACTCCTCTACATTATTAATGCGGCTCAAATTTGTTCCGCATGATAAAGTGCACAAATGTTGTATAAATTGTGTTAATTTCCTTATACTTTGATTGTTTTAAATGTTTAATATTTGCATATTAATTGAAATTTGTGTTTTGTGGAATAGATGAAGAACTGAAATCAAAATATACACAATTCAATAAATTTTGGAAGAGAAATTGGAGCTCATGAAATTATCGATCCGAAATGAATTTTACTTAAAGCATGGACATGCTTATTTTGAGAAGACGATACACTTAGAGCTTGTTTGATTCTCATCATTTGTCCAAAGTTAGGGAAATTATAATGATGAGAGAGATAGACAATGTGTTTGGCAACTCTACCAGATTAGCTACACAGCATCATTTCATTGGTTTCACTTTTTTCAAAAAATCAAAAAGTGAAAGCAAGCAGCAATTGTTGACTTTTCACACAAAACAATCAATAAAATAATGCCACGTCGCAAATTATAATCCAGATTATAATCTGGATCTTTGCCAAACATTTTGAGAATGTGTATTGGAAATGTAAAAATATTTGAAATATGTGATTGTAATTGAGCAGTTATTATCAAATTAAATGTCAAATTAGTAGTAGGTAAAATTATAATTGGGGAGAATAATGAGAATTAAACAAGCTCTTAAGCAGATTCGGAGAAGGAAGTTTGGTCGACTCCTAAAATATTTCCCGAGCTAGAAATTATTCTTGGAATATTGAAAATATTTTAGAGAGTTTTTTTTTTTTGAGAGATTTTAGAGAGTTTATTTGTGTAAATATAAGATATATTTTATTTATTAATTCTTTTATTTTTAGAAGGAAAGAGAAACATACTAGAATTAGAGTAGAGTCGAAATTCTTGCCAATTATATTTTGGAAGGAGATGTCCAACGCAATATAGTTCTTGTGTTCATGATTTATATTATTGTTTTGATTGATTATATAAAGTGCACGTTGTTTAATCATCATAATAATATATTGTTAGTTAGAATTCTAGACGCGTTATTATTTAAAAAATTCTAACCTAAATGGTAAGATAACAAATTGAGTTAATTAGGGTATTCAATTCATTTTATAGGAATATATAATTTAACTTAAATTGATTGATTGATCTATTCACTAATTAGAATTGGTAATCTTTCTAGTGTTTAATGTTGTTAAGAAATTAAATCCTAAAAACGTTTCTAGGATTGTTTTTTAGCAAAAGAAATAATCAATGAGCGTATCTTGGTTATCGAAAAAGTAAGGAAAGATATGTTGTTTGATCATATCAATAACCATAACCAATCAATAATGAATTGTTAGAATCAATTATGAGATTATACCTTGTTTGAATATTCATTACATATGTTATTTTCTTATTAATTTGCATTTTTAGAATTTTTACACTTTAAATTGTTTACTTGAGTTTATTTTATTTTATTTTATTTTGTTCATCAAAATCAAACCCCCTCTTTTTATTTTAGTTGTTTGACTTTTGAAAAATAAAATCTCACCATATGCGGATACGACGTTGCTTGCCGCTATTGCAGTTTTTACATTTCAAGATCAAGTTTATTATTATTTATTGGATTTGAGATCCACCACCGCACTAGATTACAAGACATAGAGCTAAAGTAAATGTCAACCAGATTCTCGATACAATCCAATTAGAGAGTCAATCGAGCTACGAAAGCAAGTCTTTTCCAATAGAGGAATGCTTCTCCTCACTCAGTTTAAGCCATCACATTAACTCCGAGTAAAGCATCTTTGGCACTCTAATAGTACTAGACTCGATGCTCTAGCAACGGGTGATTTCATATGGGGTCATACGTTATGTAGACAATAGCGGGCCTTCTATGTGTAGGTGGCCAAATAGACCGATTTTTCCTAGACAAATAGGCAAATTCCAATATTGGCCTACAACTCTTACCGGAAAAATGCCGACTATACGGGTTTAGTGAGATACCTCCCAGTCGGTTCTACTGAAAATGAAGTATCCACACTCGTGTAAGGACTTCTCCATATGTTTCGGTGATGTAGGATTACATATATATATATATATATATATATATATTAAATTATAGATATTCAATGTGAAGAAAAATAGAATGATTCTTCTATTTGCAAAGGAGTCTGATTACGTCAAAATGGATTATCCGTGTGGACCCTTATATGAAAAGTTCAATGGAAATACTTTTCTTTTGTTAGTTGGAGTTGAGAAGTTTCTTTCTTATGAAGTGTTTCATTTATTACTTTTGAATTATGAAAGGTATGAAAACTTCTTAGTCAGCAAACAAAAACTAAACAACCACTTCATTTCTTTAAATACTTGGGAAACCCTCTGAGTCTTGACATATTCATAATTCTTGCGTGCCAAAATTGGCTTAATTAGCAATGGTGTATGTCTTCTTCAACTTCCTCCTCTTCATAATATTTCTTCTCCCAGAGTGTACTTTTTCTCAAAACAATGGCACTGTAGCGGTTGGCACCTCTCTTGTTGCGACAGAGAGGTCAAATCCATGGCGTTCACCTTCCGAAGATTTTGCTTTTGGGTTTCAGAAACTTCAAGACAACGATCAATTTCTGCTTTCTATATGGTATTTGTTAACTACCTTGTCTAGAAGTTAAGGAATAACGGAAAGTTCATATATTTGCATCTTCAACACGCCCTCACATGAGCACATTTGTATTAACCATTATTTGTACTAATGTATTAAACTGTGATCAACAGGTACGATAAAATACCATTAAAAACCATAGTATGGTATCCAAGGGAGACGAGTCCAGTTCCACGTGGATCAACAGTGGAGATTGATGCACGGGACGGGCTGGTGATTCGTGATCCTCAAGGCAACCAGTTATGGCGTACTCAAAACATTGTTGGTGGTGCTTCTTATGGTTATATGAATGATCTGGGAAATTTTGTTATTGCTGGTAGGGATTCTCGCTGGATATGGGAAAGTTTTGAAAATCCAAGTGATACTATACTGCCTAACCAGATAATTGAGATTAATGGTGAGCTTGTTTCTCGACAGACTGAAACGAATTTCACTAGAGGAAGGTATTATCTTAATATGCTTAGCAATGGGAATTTGGTGCTTAATACTCGAAGTGTAACAAGGAATATTGGATTTGATGATGAGTATTACAACAGCCAAACATCTGATTCTGTAAATGCATCAAATTCTGGCTATGAGTTGGTCTTCAATGGAAGGGGCTTAATTAATGTGCTGAGGAGAAATGGTGAACAGAAGGCCTTAACTACTGCACGCTCGATTCCTACCACTTTGGATTATTATCACAGGGCAACTCTTAATTTTGATGGAGTTTTCACACAATATTATCATCCCAAGAAATTCACTGGCAATCCAGGGTGGACCATTGCGGAATATTGGCCAGAAAACATATGTATTAACATTCTTGGAGACAATGGAAGTGGGGTTTGTGGGTATAACAGTATCTGCAGACTCCAGAATGGGAAGCCAGTTTGTCAATGTCCTGTAGGATATATATTGGCTGATCCGAACAACCCAAATGGAGATTGCTATCCGAAGTTTCTTCCAAGCTGTGCTGAAGATGATCTGACGGTTCCTCCAGAAGACGCATATGAAATGGTGGAGGTCCCTGATACTGATTGGCCAACATCAGATTATGAGGAAATTAGTCCTTGTTCAGAAAGTTGTTGTAAAACTACCTGCCTGCATGATTGTCGCTGTGCTGTTTCAATTTTCAGAGAAAACAAGTGCTGGAAAAAGAAGATGCCACTCTCCAATGGCAGACTTGACACTGGAGCTAATGTGAATTCTTTTATGAAGTTGAGGAAATACGATGTTCCTTTAAGAAGCCCGAATCTTCCAAGTCCAGATAAACACAAGAAGGACCAGGGAACACTGATAATTGTGGTATCGGTACTTCTGGGAAGCTCTGTGTTCATCAACTTCATGCTTGTAGGTGCCGTTTGTTTGGGCTTTTTCCTTAGTTACAAGAAAAAGATTGCAAAGTTGCTTCGAGTTCAAGATGTGGGAGTGAATTTACGATGTTTTACTTATAAAGAGCTTGCACAAGCAACAGGTGGGTTCAAGGAAGAACTTGGTAGAGGTGCTTTTGGAATTGTCTACAAAGGGGTATTGCCAATGGGTACAAAAACCACCGTTGCAGTAAAGAAGCTGGACAGAGTGGCTCAAGATACCGAGAAGGAATTCAGAACAGAAGTAAATGTGATAGGTCAAACTCATCATAAGAATTTGGTCCGCCTGCTTGGATTTTGTGATGAGGGGCTTCATCGGTTGTTGGTATATGAGTACATGAACAATGGAACAGTTTCAAGCTTTCTTTTCGGAGATCAGAAACCAAACTGGAACCTAAGGACTCAAATTGCAATAGGGATAGCCAGGGACTTGCATATTTACACGAAGAATGCATCACCCCAATCATCCATTGCGACATTAAGCCCCAGAACATTCTTCTTGATGAATATTACAATGCTCGTATTTCAGACTTTGGTTTAGCTAAACTTTTGAAGATAAATCAGAGCCATACCCTCACAAATGTCAGAGGTACAAAGGGCTATGTAGCTCCGGAATGGTTTAGAAACACGCAAGTCACAGCAAAGGTCGATGTTTATAGTTTTGGTGTTTTGCTACTTGAGATCATTACCTGCAGAAGAAGCTTGGAAGATTTGGAACTTGGAGAAGGAGACAATCATATTCTTACTGATTGGGTTTGGGACTGCTTTCAGGCAGGAAGGTTAGATACTTTGGTTGAAAATGATATAGAAGCCTTGAACGACAGGAACAGGCTCGAAAAATTCATGATGGTTGGCATTTGGTGCATTCAAGAAGATACATCTCTTAGGCCAACAATGAGAAAGGTCATTCAAATGCTCGAAGGAATTCTCGATGTCAAAGTGCCCTCTTGCCCATCGCCTTTCACTAACTTGCCCTAGTTAATATTTGCTGGATACTGATCTGTATTTGTTCAATTTTTCATCTGCTATAGGGTATTCTTTTTAATCCTAAACAACAAATGGAGTCATTCAAATTTTGGATGATAGACTACTCATAGGAGATCATTTTACAACTTGTATTGTGTTAAAATTCAACATATACTATTAGTTATGAACTTCCAAAGTTGGTGTATAGAATCAACCTTACATTATCTACTTCCAGCCTTAATTCTTTCATTAAACTCATATATACATGCTTGGCTTCCTTGAATCTAATACTAACCTTTTATGATTCTCTTTTTATAAAAGATATAGCTTTCTTAGTTACAATTAATCCAACGACCTCATTTAATTTAACAAACTACCATGGAGTTCACCTTTAAGTTCCAAAGAACATCTCTTCAAAAAATTCAGCTTCATTGTTCCTTTCTAAACCATGATTTCATGTATTAACTCTACATGATTTGCTTCTAGTCTTCATTTAATTCCACACCATTTACACCTATATAGAGAGCTAATACACTTAATTAATTTCTCAAGTTAAACCAGATCGGAAGAGCACACACTTAGAATTTCATATCATTCATATATCTCAAGAAAGTCGAGTACACGTGGTTTATATTGCCAAACTAATCATTCTCCTTATTTAAAAT